>SKCR01036174.1:0-85312 GCA_019454045.1 Zanthoxylum bungeanum
ATGTACTTGTTAGGAACTGTTATATGTAACTAGTTTGACTAGAGACATTATCTCTTTATCAGTGTTTAATCCGTTGCGGATAAAACCTTTATATTATAGAACACTGAGTGTTTTATTATATAAAGATGATACTGAGATAAACACATTAGATGTGAATAACATAATTTATATTTTGAATATATAATTAAAATCTCAAACATATAAATTGACAAATAAATAGCTTAAATTGATTTGATCAATAGAGACTTATTCGTGGCATTGTTGTCTCGGACACAATTTAACAGACTCGTATATCCACACTTTTGAAGAGTGGATACTAGGACTGATTTGACTATTCAAATAAGTCTGCGAATCTATTTTATTAGGTAAAGTACCTAAAATACTATTTACTTGGTAATAGTGTAAGTGCCACCGATCTATTAGCCCTATTCATGGTGAAGTTAGTGGGCCCATATCTAGCTAGGCTAGATGTGAACATGAATATTTCGTGACCTTAACGGATGTGGCATCACGTTATGATTATGTGTTTCTTTTGAAGAACACAAATCAGAAACTTTAAAGTTTCGACACGAAATACACAAACAGATCGGCTATAGCATTATTCCGCCACGGTAAGACCGTAATGGAAAATACTTTAGCAGTAAGTTTCTCGTATACTTGAAAGAGTATAGTATTCTTTCAATGAGGACTCCTCTTGGAACACGTCATTTTGACGGTGTGTGCCCGAACAGGATTAACCGAATTTTGTTAGATAATAATAAGGTTAATCACGAGTCGCTTTAAGCTACCATTTCCTTCAATAGGATATGTACTAACAGTGCAAAACTTATTTAGAATAAGGTTCCATATAAATCTGTTTGACAGATATCGTATAGGATATGAACAGGAAAGAAACGAGGTTTCTCATTCCTGACAATTTGGGTATGCTAGGCATAACGTTTGGATGATACCAAACTAAGGACCCAAATTGGATAAGTGCCAATATAGGTTATCCTATGGGAAACCATAAGTATAGTACTTATACATCTCACTAGAGAACAATTAGATTGTTGCTCTCCATGCGGTTTTCCTAAGAGGAATACCGATATGCAGTGGTAAGTGGGAGGATAGTATAACTCGATGAAAATCGGAGTAATACTGTTCTAGGCACTGAATCTTAATGGAACATATATAGTTCATCAAGGATGAAACTATACCATTAATCTTCGAATACACAAGAACAAAGGAAGTGATACGAGGTATCGACTCCCTATTATGACAAAGTGTCATGAGTCCGAAATGGACTCCATGTATATCAATATGTTTGGATAGAAGCAAGCATAAGGTTCTTGGAACTGACGTTTTGACTCAAAACGAAATAATTCTTGTGTATATAAGGAGGTTAGTGGGAGAGGGCACTGACAATGAAATTCCCATAAACACTCGGTGAAAGCTTGGCTTTCATAAGAAATTCTCCGTAGAATTCTGGGAGTAACAACCTTTATTCAAGGAATAAAGATCTACGGACTAGATTGGAGTTGGTAACACTCTCTGAGAAATTGTACATTTAAAATGTACTTGTATTGGTGTCTCATACGCTTTGAGCATATGGAGTCATAATCGGGTCAATCCAAGTGATAGTCACTGGATTGAAGATTAAGAACATCTGTTAGTATCTGAGAGAACTAAAGATGTTGTCTTAAACTATGGAGATAGAGAACTTGAAGTGACTGGGATCGCTGCTTGCAAGTTTCCCAAACCGGTAAATACTGCGGTACTATACAGTTTGAATATCGGTGCAGTGAGCTGGAAATATTCCGAGCAAGATAACTGTTGCCGAATTAACAACAAATGCGGATCATTGCTGCAGCTGAGGCAGCAATAGAAGCCATTTGGATCGATAATAAATCTAATTAGATTAGATATAGTTCTGTTAGCAGCTGAGCTAGGCATCAGCATAAGCTAAAGAATTAAAGGTCTCATCGACGATCCAGATATATACTTCTATATCATCTGATTCGTTCGGATCATACATCGTGGCGATGTGATGATCGTGTAAATCGCGTCAGACGATAATTAAGCAAATCCGCTGACGAAAACCTTTCCTCAGCAATTTGAGCGAATTGTACATAGTTCGAGTGTTAGACACTCGAGTGACTGGCTATGTGCCAAGTGGGAGATTGTTGGATAATATGACCCATAGCGTCACTATTTGTACAGATCACGGTGTTGCTGTACAAATTAACTATGTGACAAGGAAATTGCACTCTCATCATTTGTGATTAGATCACCATAGATGTATAAATGAAGAGAGGTCCATATGATTAGTTCCTGGATGAGATGATATGAGACAGTATCAATCCCCCGCAGGATTAATCATTAAATATCCCTAGCCGAAGTATTATCGAGACTGGACATCGATAATGCGGAATAGGCTAGTATTGCACTTGTGCGCGTTGTGAGGGCACAACGGCATAGTTCTCATATATATAAGTATTGGATACTTATGCAAGTGCAATAGGAGGTCGTGTTTCACCGATGGTACGGGAAACAGCTTCGCTCTGGATAGACCCCTCGGAATCCCATTGGTATTATGACTATGTGTCTATGGGAGGCCGAATCGAGGTAGGTGTGTATAGTCTTAACCTGAGACTTGCATCGCTAATACTTGCGATAATCGGTAAACTCTGGTCTTGGTGGTACAGGGCTTTAACCGGTTCTGGGTACACCGCTTCTGGGTTTATCAGGGAGTCGTAGTGTATTGGGTGTGATGTCGAGACGGAAGTGTCACTTCAGTCATATTGGAGTAGATGTCACGCAGGATATGGTACTAGTGCTCTTGAGTGTTGCGCAACCAATCGGGATATTGTGACCAGGTCATGTATATCCGATTATAGAGACTATGTTACCAACATCCGACATGTGTTTCGGACGGGGCAGACACTTATCCAGCCCCAGCCCTAGCACGTGATTATCCGATACTGGGCCGATATACACAATACTACTACGGTATACTACGCTTGATACAGATCTATATATTCCTGTAAGAATATTTCTGGAGAATTGGGTAGGCATGGCGCTTTGCTAGAAGCCAACCTTGTCTTGTAAATCGATATAAACGTAGTACGAGGTACTTACGTGTTCGGACAGTCCGACGATCGTATTTACTGCCAACATATCCGGAGATCTCATGGTCGCTTCCTGAAGATTCACCGATGACGTATGACTCGCACTTTAATTAATCTGGGATTAATTCGAGGAGAGAGAAAATTAATCTGGGATTAATTACGGAGATATTTTATCTGGGATAAAATATTAATTAAAGAGAGAGAACGATTAATTTGGAATTAATCGATAAAATTAATATATTCGATATATTAATCGAAATTGGATTTCGACGCGGAATTAAAATTAGATTTTAATTCGGGCGAACGAATTAATTTAGAATTAATTCGTTAGCGACGTGAATAGTGAATTCGCTAGGCGTAATCACTTAATCACAACGCGACGGAAAATTCGTTAATTTGGAATTAGCGAACCCGAGCCCGAGAGTGATTGCGAGCGCATTCGCATTTCGAATTCGAACGCGGCACGCGAGTCACATCAAGCGTCAAATCGTTTGTCACATCATGCGTCAAATCAATTGTCACTTTGAGTGATGTGATATGACATGTTGTCACTTTATTAAAGTGACATGATGTGTATATAGAAAGGTGATTGTTTGAAAGTTGATAGGACTTTTGTATATATATTTTATTCATTTACTTGGTAAATGGAATAAAGATATATGTATATAAAAATCATTCTCTCTCTCTTGGACCTATCATTGTTCACGGTTTTTTGGCCTAATTTAGAGACCATTCACGTGACTCTTTGGTCTTTGTTGTTCACGTTTATGGGCATATATTTTTGACATTCACGTGACACTCACTGACTTCTTTTTGGTCTTCACTGTTTCACATAAAATGGAGCCAAAACCTCTTCTCTCTTCTCACGGTCTCCTTGACCGATTATCTTCTTCCTTTGTTCTGTTTTCTGCCGAAAATGGAGAAGCAAGATAATGATTTTTGTGGCAAAAATCAAGTGCTAGCACACCTTGAGCATACTTAGGTGATAGGGAAACGAATTTGTGAGCATGGAAGCTTGAAGCTTGGAGCTTCAATGGATCTTGCATGGCCGAAAATGGAGGAGATTTTCACAGCCCCACTGTGCGTTCACTGCAGTTCCAGAAGCCCCAAAACCGAGCTTGATGAAGCCAAAAAACGCATGTTCTTCATTTCATCAAAACCATTCAATGTGAGTTACGTTTCCGCCTTACTCCTTTGATGTGTTCATACTCGTTTTTATGCATGTTTTGTGATCTTGTGGACTTGATTAAACTCCAACATCTCATGCATACATGCATCATATTAACCCCTGTGTCTTAAAAGCCATCATATATATCCATTGGGTTAGAGATTAAAAATGAAAAGTTTGTCAAAAAAGAGCTTAGCAAACATGGATATTGGGAAAAGGAAACCGAGGAACAGAAAATTGTACGGCAAGGAAGAGATGACCGAATAGTCACCAAGGGAATTGGCTTGAATATATTGTGATCCGATATATGCTTCGTACGGGGCATACACTATTCCAGCCCCAGGCCTTGCATGTGACATTCGATATTGGATCACAATACGCAATACTATCTATACTACGTATGACAAAGATTATATATTCCTTAAAGAATATTTCTGGAGAATTGGGTAGGCACTGTGCTTTGCTAGAAGCCAACCATGTCTTGTAAATCGGTAGGAACGTGGTACGAGGTACGCACGTATTCGGATAGTCCGATGACCAGATTTACTGCCAACATATCCAGGGATCTCATGGGTCGCTTCCCGAAGATTCACCGATGACGTATGACTCGAACATAATTAATCTGGGATTAATTATGAGAGAGAGAAAAATTAATCTAGGATTAATTACGGAGAGAATTTATCTGGATAAAATTTAAATAGAAGAGAGAGAACGATTAATTTGGAATTAATCGACAAAATTAATATATTCGATATATTAAATGAAATTCTATTTCATAACAGTAATTTTGATAGGCATAATTATTTAATTAAATTTGATTTAATTAAGTCGCAACGAAAAATTCGTTAATTCGGAATTAACGAACCCGAGCCCGGAATGTGTTTGCGGGCCCACTCGGATTTTGAATCAAGTGGGGCCCACCTCAAGTCACATCACTAGTCAAACATTTACCTTTATGGTGATGGAAGTTAGTGTAGATTTGATGATAACTTGTTAAACACATTATCTTGATGTGTGATAGACTTTTACCAAATTTGAGATTTGGTATATGTCTTTTAATTTTTTGAAAATTAAAAAAAGTCAACACACATCTCACTTTCTCTTTAAGGGCCGAATTCTTCTCTCTTTTTCCTCTCCATTGGCGTGAAGCTAGGCTTCTTGCTAAATGATTTTTGTTTCAAAAAACTTAAGTGCTAGCACACAAAAGGGGTCTACAAAGGTGATAGGGAAACATCCATTGAGTTTGGAATCTCATTCACCAAGCTTGGAGCTCAACACACAATCATACAAAGAGGAGCTTGGAGCACTACACAAAGGAGCAAAATTTTTGTTCTCAACACATCCACACAACCGAGCATTGTAAGTTTTTTCCGCTATATTACTTTGCGTATTCACACATATTTTATGCTTATTTGATCTTAGAATTGTTCTTAGAGAACCCAACACTATCAACCATTACAAAGATAGAATCTTTACCCCACCTATTCCTAAGTAAACCCAATATAAAGTCCATTGTTACATCTACCCATGGATCACTAGGTACATGCAATGGTGTGTACAAACCATGAGGCATAACCTTAGATTTAGCCTTTTTACAAGTTAAGCATTATCACACAAACGCTCAACATCTCTGCGTATTTTAAGCCAATAGAAATGTTCATTCAATACCCCTAAGGTCTTAGCAATGCCAAAGTGCCCTATAAAACCTCCCCCATGCGCTTTCTCAACTAACAACTCATGTATACTACAAAGAGGAATGCACAATCTATTCTCCCTAAACAGAAACCCATAATGTTGATAGAATTTACTAAAGGTAGACTTTTAACATGCAACATAAATAGTACTAAAGTCAATATAACTTGCATAAAGCTCTTTAAAAAATTCAAACCCAAGCATTCTTGCACTCAATGAAGTAAGTAAAGCATACCTTCGTGATAGTGTATCGGAGACAATGTTTTCCTTACCTTGTTTATAGCAGATTCCATATGGAAATGTCTCAACAAACTCTAACCATCGTGCGTGTCATTTGTTCAGCTTACCTTGGCCCTTCAAATGCTTCAATGACTCATGATCTGTATGGGTCACAAACTCTCGAGGCCAAAGATAATGCTGCCAAGTCTCAAGAGCTCTCACTAGCGCATACAACTCATTTTCATATGCGGGGTACCTCAAAACTACCCAATTCAGCTTCTCATTAAAGTAAGTTATTGGTCGCTTTTCTTGCATAAGAACCACTCTAATGCCTATCCCGATTGCATCACACTCAATCTCAAATGTCTTCTCAAAGTTGGGTAGCGCTAAAATTGGTGCACTGAACAACTTCATTTTAAGATCCTGGAATGCACGCTCCTGCTCTTCTCCCCATTTGAAGCCAACAGTTTTCTTCACTACTTTAGTCAGTGGCGCTGCAATACTGCCGAAGTTTCTAACAAACCTGCGTAGAAGCTTGCTAATCCTTTGAAGCTTCTGAATTCTGTCACAGTTGTCGGTGTAGGCCAATCCTGAATTGCCTTTACCTTATCTACATCAATTTCAACGCCATCTGCACTTACAAAAAAACCAAGGAAAATATTCTTATCCATATAAAAGTGCACTTACCAGAGATAGTATACATTTTTTCCTGCCTCAATACTTCAAGAACATGCTTCAAATGTGTAACATGTTCATCTAATGTTTTACTGTAAATTAAGATGTCATCAAAATAAACTACAACAAACTTACCTATAAATGCACGCATAACATGATTCATCAATCTCATAAATGTGCTAGGTGCATTTGTAAGACCAAATGACATAACTAACCATTCATACAAGCCATACTTGGTCTTAAATGCAGTTTTCACTAATCTCTCTCTCTCTCTCATGCGAATTTGATGGTGTCACTCTTTAAATCAATCTTACTAAAAACTTTAGACCATGAAATTCATCTAACATGTCATCTAGTCTAGGAATAAGGTGACGATACTTTACCATTATATTGTTGATCGCTCGACAATCAACGTACATATGCCACGACCCATCTTTCTTAGGAACTAGAAGAACTAGTATCGCACATGGACTCATGATTTCTCTGACATACTGTTTCTCCATCAACTCCAACACTTGCCTCTGAATTTCCTTTGTTTCCTCGGGGATTACTTCGGTAGGCTGTCTATTAGGAATGACTGCGCCAAGTATGAATTCTATCTAGTGCTCAATACCTCTAATGGGTGGAAGTCCACTAGGAATGTCTTTCATTAGCACATCACTGAATTCCTGCAAAAGAGATGAAATGGAAACATGAAGAAAATGGTCAGTGCTAGGAATACAAACACTAAACTAGCAAAAAAATAATCTTGCTAGCCTTAAAAGCTTTCCTCACTTCACCCCCACCTATGTAGAAGCTCTTTTTCACTCGCCCTTTTATTTCCCCCTTAAGTTCACTCACACTCCCCTTGGGAACACTCACGGTCTTAGACTTAGCCTTAATTTCCTTACTAGGTTCGGTCACACACCCCTCACGTGTTTTCTCCAAGGTTGTGTTTGCATTCTCGTTCTCTCTATCTTTCTCAAGTTGCAACTTGACTTTATCCTCGTGGAATTGCTTCGGTGTAAGTGGGGTATAAGGTAATGGGTTTTCCCTTATACTGAAAGGAATACTTATTCTTGAACCCATCGTGTATGACCTTCCTATCAAATTACCATGGCCTATCCAAAAGAATATCTCATGCATGCATCGATATCACATCACATAGGACATCATCCGTGTATGGCCAAATGGTAAATCTCAATAATACATGTTTTGTCACCTTTATTTCACCACAATCATTTAACCACTGTAACTTGTAAGGCTTAGGATGCTTCAAGCAATCTAATCCCAACCTCTCAACTAAAGCTGTACTTGCGACATTAGCACAACTGCCTCCATCAATGATAATATTACACCCCTTTCCATTCACACGGCATCTAGTGTGGAATATGTTCTCCTTCTGCTGATCACTCTCATCCTTAACAATTTGTGCACTCAAAGCAAGATGCGCCTATTGGGGCACTGTTAAGCATAGAGCCCCATGCCCAAACACTTGAAACACTTGATGTCTTTTGTCTTTGGTGTTGTACTCTCAGGTTCCGGTCTAGCCTTACTTGGTTATACAACTTTTTTACCCTTGGCACTATGTTCGACCATTGGCTTGTTAAAGCCCACATCCCGTCGATTATTAGGAACTCATTTCCCCTTCCATGCAGAAGTAGTATGAGTACCAAATCTGGAAGTAGATTTCTTCTTCATTTGCCTCTACCTTGATAATTATGTGATTCATATCCTCTAAATCAACATAATGATGCAACTCCACCATGTTGGCAATCTCTCTGTTCAAACCCCCTAGAAACCATGCCATAGTAGCCTCTGCATCCTCCACTACATTCGCCCTGATCATGGCAACCTCCATATTAGTATAGTAATCCTCTACACTTTTGGCCCCCTGATACAACTCTCGGTAGTAATGGCTAGGTATGAACCACTTTCTCATAAGACCTTGAAGTTCTTCCCATGTTTGAATTGGTCTATCATTATTCCTCTTTCGGTTGGTGACAATATGATCCCACCAAATCATCACATAATCTTTGAATTCCATGGCTGCCAGATTGATCTTATTTTTATCAGATTAATGATGACAATTGAAAATAAACTCAATTTTCTTCTCCCACTCCAAATACGCTTCAGGATCATTCTTACCCCGGAAGTTTGGTATCTTGATCTTGATGCTACTCAAATAACCATCAACTGTTAGGGATATGCCCTATACCCAACTTGTGGATGGGCTATATGTACATATATTTGTAATATTTTCATTAATTAATAAAATGGCAATCTTTATTATACGTGTCTTACATAACTTATATGAATCATCAACACTGTAATAAATCGCTTGGAGTAATAAGACGATGGCTTCCACGCCTTATGAGAATCATTACTCTTAAATATTCATAGTCATAATTTTGTGAATAATCTGGGCGTTCACAAAGCGGAGAGACTAGCATGATGATATGATCTGCCCTTAAGTGGGGTAGCCGATCTCATAGGCTACTAGCGGAGATCCCTCCGTTTGGTGTATCACATGGATGCATGAGTTGCTTGTGTCCATCGAACTGACCGCCGAAAGTTTTCATATGGAGTGTTTATCCCATGTGTCTGTGAGAACTTTCATGTATCGATTATATGACTAGTCCTTAGACTTGAGGTCTTTACAATCTTATGTGTGAATCAAATAACACTGAAAATTCTCCTTCCCTGGTTCAAAAGATCTGATCATAAGGGTATGATTGGGTCATTTGTTGAAACACATGAAGTTTGTAAAGACAAAACAGAGAATCAGCACTCTCTCGGATAATATTTTCTTATAAGAGTAGTATTCCAGTTCGCGGGTTGATATGTGTGATCAGTGCTTGAGACTGTGGCCACAGCGGAAGAATCATGTGAGATTCTTGGGTTAGCACGATTCATGACACTATCAACATCATACCTTTGACCATATGGGTAGACACTTTCTGTACCCTAGGTCAATAGGTGGGGATACAGTGAGGCGAGAGACCGTATCATATGTAAATCGCATACAAAATGGGTATATATATCTTTCCTTCTCATTTGGGGGCCTTGACATTTTGCTAGATGTCAACCTTGTTCATTGAAATCGAACGACTATCTGATCAGAGGATAATTTATGTTTAATTAAATTATCATGATTCATTTCATGTCCAACTTGAGGGGAACCCAAAAGGTCACACACAACAAAGTCGAAATCAATGGTTAACAGTGCACAATACATATTTAACAGCATATATGATTGCTGTAGGAATTGTTCATAAATGGTTCAATATGTTTAATTATTGAACATATCATTTATGAGGTTCCATAGTGGCTTAGGGATTGGTGAATGACGAGAAGGGCACTTTGGGAATTGGAATTATAAAAAAAATACCATTCACGTGAATAGTACTGTGTGAATAGTAATTTTTTTTGTTATTTGTTTTGAATTCCAATTCGGCCCAAACTCTTATTAGGGTTTTATAATCTCATTAAACCACTAAATTAAGATCCAATGGCTAAGATTAAATTGGCTTTTATCCCACATCAGATTCTTAATTATTTTTGTTGTCTTTGGAGCACTATATAAACCCAAAGAATTCTTCACAAATTTTTGCACCAAACCTTTCAAATCTTGGGTTTATATAAGTGAGCAACTCTAAAGTTTTAAGAGTAAGCCACTGATTTTGAGTATCTTTAAGTCTAATTGACTAGAGGAACCTCGAGTTAAAAGTTTTGAGGTATTTGCCTAGGCTAGCACCAAGGGCAAAATACCCGTGCACTCAAGGCGTAGTCTTGCCGTTGAGTTTTGGCTTTGGTGTGTGCATCTTTGGAGGCCACACACTTGGGTGGCTCTTTGGAACATGGAAGAGCTTGCTGAGTTTTGGAGGGAGGACTTGAGGAGTCTACGGTTCAAGTAAGTCTTTTTCTTTCTATATTTTAATTAGAGTTCTTATGATAGTTAACATGTTTAGGTTTATGTTCTTTGCATATTTTTTGAGTTTTATGCTTAGAATATATAGTAACATGCCTAGGCTTGTAGAATAATCAAAACAAATGGGTCTTGGGCAAAGGGAAAGCGGCATCATAATTTTAATTATTTATTTTTCCGCTGCGTACTCGCGGCCGCTTCCCAACAGTGGTATCAGCGCGCCGTTGTTGTTTTGATTCGTTCTCACTCATTTGAACTCGAAATTTTGTGTTTAAAAGCTCGTTGGAAAGCTAACACCCTGAACTTAATTTTAGGTACAAGTTTTGGATGATTTGGTTTGCAGAAAAACGTGAATATTAAATTTATTTGAATAAAATAAAATGCAATATCATAATTAAATATTAATCAAAGTTATTTAATGCCTAAAATAATTCCAATATATTAAAACTCATATGCTTGATAATTCTATGTATGATTAGAATTGGCATGATTATTTTAGGGTGCAAGCATCTAGAGACTTTCTAAGAAATGGAGAGTGTAATGCTTATCCCTTAGCTAAGTAATTATTCCGTGATGAACTTAGAGATTTATTACCTTTAAGGCTGATAAATATAAATCACTTGTTTATAATAAAAGACATTATAAAAGATACAAGTGGGGTGGGACCAAGGCGTTCATAAAACTTTCCAAACTAAAGTTAATTTAACCAAAGGTATTACTAGAGTTAGATAAAGATTTGGTGTCTTCCTTCACTCACTACCTTTTTATAGCCAAAAGGAAAAGCTGTGAAGACATCTAGATAATCATTTACTCAAAGCTTACCTTAAAGCATATTTAAAGTGTTGGACTAATTTGGAGGATCTATTGTTTATTCCTGTCACCAAGGCTATAAGAGCATAAGAGGTAAGGGTATTTAAGAGAGTTCGCTCCACCCTGCCTCTGGGGAATTTTCAATGGAGGAATCCATTTGACATTTATTCACTTAAACTTGCTAAAATCCTCAATAATAATTTAAGTCTAAAATTTGCCGCCCATTGTAAAGTATAGACCCAAAGGGCTTAAACCGTATTGGCAGGACTAGGCTTTACCAGACTGACCAATACCAATTTGTCCTAAATCATACTTTCGACAATGATTTGACTTTCCTGAGTCATAAGACGCAGCGACCCTTAGGCGTGGCCTTATAACTTAGTGGCAAAGATTGGGTGTCCACAAGGACTAGCATAAGCTATGGCATGTTTGATTGCCCAACCCAATGATCAAGGAATTGTGATTTATATCATAAATTGGTTGGGAACCTACCTAATTATCGTATTTTATAACGACCGGCCTTAGTCGGAGTTATTAAATAATGATAATGGGATCATTGCCCACAAGAAATCCATCATATTGGGGTTGATGCGATTTGCTTAAAATTTTAAAACAATTGAGTGGGAGCAAATTCATAATATTAAAAGGCAATATTATTATGAAACATTAATGAAAAACATATTCCTAATTTTAACATTCTCTCTTAACAGGTGGGTTAAAATATTTCACAAACATTCAAATGGAAAACAGAGTATCACTTTGTTCCATTCTTAATGAGCATAAGCTCAAAGGGGACAACTACAATGACTGTTTTAGAAATCTTAAAATTGTCTTACGACAAGAAAAAGATTTTCTATGTTCTTGAAAGACCTTTTCCCCCTGAACCCGCAGAAGATGATGAATAAAATACATTCGATGCTTGGAATAAACACGTCGATGATGATGAGCAAGCAGTTTGCATAATGCTTGGCTCTATGTCGGATGAACTTTAGAAAGCTCACGAAGATATAGATGCTCAAACCATCATCTTTCACTTGAAGGAGTTGTATGCAACTTCCGTTCATACCGTGAGATTCCATGTGTCATGTGCCTTATTCCAAACAAGGTATAAGGAAGGATCTATTAGTGGACATGTGCTTAATATGATTGGCCATATTGAAAAATTGGCCAACCTCGGGTTCATCATGGATCATGAGATATGTCAGGATCTAATTCTTCATTCCTTACTGTAGGCACTGCATTTTTGCATATAAGTCCCGATGATGAGTCTCACATGGAGACACTACCTCTTTAAGTTGTGGAAGTCGCGGGAAACTGACACCTTATTGGATTTAATTCGTTTCCTTAGCTTCGGGTTTGCTCGTGAAGCCTCTGTTTTAAACTTATCCTTGGCCCAAACCCCCGCAAGCCACACACCAAGCCCATTCACACCCAAATAGACCAAACCCCACGCCCATCTCCTTCCAAAATAACAAAATCACACATTAAACACATGCTAAAATCAAGACAAATCACATTCCCAACTTAAAAGATTCAAATCAAATCTCATCAAACACTTTCCTAATTCAATTAAATCATATCCCTATTCAAAAGAGAAGAAATCAAATCAAATTAAATCACACCCCTAATTAAATAGATTTTTCCTTATAGCACACTAATTAGAAGATATCCCCATAATTACACAAAATCCTTTCCCTATTCGCATAAGGATAACCCCAACATTTGCCTATAAAAAGAAGCCCAAACCAACCCTTCACACCCTAGCACATCCACGCATAACACAAAGAAATTCTCCTTGCAATTGCCGTGAACAAGCAAACACAAATACCCTTAAAACAGCCCTCAACACACCCCCCTAACCTTCACGCAAACAACTCTCAACACAACCCCTAACCTTCACAAAAGCAACCCTCAACACAACCCCTCCATCACCAAAAATCACAGTCCAAAAACAGCCTCTGCATCACCGAAAATCACAGCCCTGAAACCCCTTCAATTACCACAAAACACACCCTGAAAATCAACCTTCAATTACCGCAAATAGCAGCCCAAATCACCTCTAAATTACATCTCTAAATAATCCAAAAATAACAGCAAAAATAGCAGAAACAGCAGCCTAAAATAGAGGAAATAGCAGCCCGAAACAGTGAGTTAACAGAGGAAAACAATGAACCAGTGAGCTAGAGGAGTTGTCGAGCATTAACCCTTCCGACGGTCGCATAACGCACTTCCAAGAGACGACTTAAGAGGTTAGACCTGAGGGCACCCTTTTTATTTATTCCCGTTCTTTTGTTATTATTTCTTCGCATGTGTATTGTGGATTCATGAATGTTGTGGCCATGGGATGAATGAATTATGTGTTATTTCTTGTGGTATATCGGATGGAAACCCAGACGTAAATTTTGTAGCCGAATCCAAATGGACGGTAATGCGGTTTTTACTTGGGAAACAACTCCACGTACCACTCGAGAGACACACATATTTCGTTTCATCCAATCTCATGTTTATTCTTGATCTAATCGTTTAATATGTTATTTTCCTTTATTCATGATTTAGTTGTTTACTATGTTCTTTTTTATGCATGATTTAGGTGTTTATGTGATTAGAGGTATCATTTTTTGTGATTCTGTTCGAACGCGTTGCCAAATGCTAAAGGAACGTATGCATTCTGCCTCGTCTCTTAGCCAAGATGCTTCATGGTTTAGACAGGATAAAACACCATCTTGTAAGCTGATTTATTTGGAGTCCCCTTGTTTTATAGGTTCGTCTTATCTTTTGCCTAAGTTGTCCTTTCGAATTTTCAACTTAGCGGATTGTTCTATCTTGCCCGAGTCACCTTTTTAGGTTTTCAACTCAGTGAGCTAAAAATATTTTTTTTTCAGATATGTCCTCAATCTCGAGGCTCTTTACTCGTCCTCATTCTCGAGGTTGTTCTCCATTCTTGGAGTTGCTCATCCTCATTCTCGAGGTTCCTCTCCATTCTTGGAGTTCTTCTCCTAGATCTCATGACCTTGGTCTAGCATCTATGAAACAAAGAACGTGATTTGTAATTACTTGACTCTAATCTTTACCGGTTAGCTGGGATTTATGCAATCTATGAACATCTTGAACATTTGTTTCAATAAAGGCATTTGCATTACTTCTTAGTACATATGTAGGAAATAATGAACTGCAATGCAATGATATCTCTGTCGCTAACTGTTCCTCACGGATTTTACAATTAACCATTTTTCTTGCTCACTCATGCTCTATATTTTACGTGTGCTGTCATTTGCGGATTTTCAACCCTATGAGCCTTTTTTTTATGCAAAGTATTGGTTCAGCCTGTCCACGTTGATGGGCTCAGTGAACTCGTTCCCTTCCAAATCTGACAGTCTCACTGGCCCATTCCCCATCACCTTCTTGACTAGGTAGAGCCCTTCCCAATTGGGCCTGAACTTTCCCCTTGGGTCCATTATCAGTGGTTTTGACTGCTTGAGCACTAGATCACCTTCTATGATCTTGGTGGGACGCACCTTCTTGTTGAACGCCCTGGCCAACCTTTTCTGGTATAGCTGCATGTGGTACAAGTAATGCTACATGTTCGAACCTCTGCGAGGCCCATTCATGCTCAGGCAATCCTGCCTCTGCCACTGGTAACACTACATCCATCCCGTAAACCAAAGCATAGGGTGTGGCTCCCGTTGTTGTTCTCACCGAAGTTCTATACCCCAGAGTGCATACGGCAGTTTGTCAGCCCAATCTTTATAACTTTCTGTCATCTTAGCTAGTATTTTCTTTATGGTTTTATTGGCCGCCTCCACTGCCCCATTAGCCTGTGGCCTGATCCTCCTCGTACGGGAATTTGAACTTATACTGGTCTCATTCTATGGGTTGTAATGCCAAGAATTCCGCTATGGCTCGCCCTTTGATTACCTTAGAGGTGAGGTATTCTATATCAAACTCTGTCAGCAACACCAACCATCTACCCATCTTCCCTACCAGTGAGGGTACTGACTGCAAATACCTTAGGGGATTCTCCTTTGCTACCACTTGTATCTTATAGGATTAGAAGTAATGAGGCAACTTTCGGGAAGCCCATATCACCGCCAAACAGATCTTTTCCACCTCTTGATAGCGGGTTTCATACGGAAGCATCTTTTTACTAAGGTAGTAGACTGCATATTCCACCCCTGTGTCATCTTCTTGTACCATCATTGCCCCCAGCGCTTCATGTTCTATGGCTAAATACAACAGCAAGGGTTTGCCCGGCCTTGGAGGTTTCTGAATGGGCGGTTTAACCAAGTATTCTTTGATTTTGTCAAAAGCTTCTTGACATTGCATATTCCACTCCACAGACTGGTCCTTCCCCAATAGCTTGAAGATGGGCTCACATACTAATGTTAGCTTGGTAATGAATCGACTGCTATAGTGGATTCTCCTGGGAAAAGCTCTAACTTCCTTTCCTGTCTTCGGTACGGCCATCTCGGTAATTACCTTGATCTTTTCGGGGTCCATTTCTATCCCTCACATTCCTACCGTATGCCCTAACAACTTTCCGGATGTTACCCCAAACACACACTCTTTGGGGTTGAGTCGGAGGTTGTACTTATCGACTATTTGAAGGAATTTCTCCAGCGCTTGTCCGGCCCTCATCTATGATTTAACCATCATGTCATCCACGTATACTTCAATCTCCTTATGCATCAAGTCATGGAATAATGTAGTGGCCATTCGTTGATAAGTGGCTCTCGCATTCTTAAGTCCAAACGGCATTACCTTGTAACAATATGTACCCCACTCAGTGATGAAGACAGTCTTATACTTGTCTTCTTCGGCCATGAAGACCTGGTTATATCCTAAGAATCCATCAACGAACACGTACATAGCAGATAAAGCCGCGCTATTAACCAACACGTCTATATGGGGTAGGGGAAATCCTCATTTGGGCAAGATTTGTTGAGGTCCCTATAATCCACGCACATTCTGACCTTTCCATCATTCTTTGGTACCGGCACAATTTTGGCTAACCACTCGTGGTACTTCACCACCTCTAAGAACCCCACATCTATCTGCTTCTTGATTTATTCCCTAACCTTTTCGGCCCATTTTGGCCTCATTCTTCAGAGCTTCTGTTTAACTGGTCTCATGTTCGGATAAATTGGTATCATGTGCTGGGCAATACCCCTGTCCACTCGTGGCATGTCTTCATAGGACCAAGTAAATACTTTTGCATATTTTATTAATATTATCTCTAATTCTTTTCACTCATTATAGGTAACCTCACTTGGAAATGAAATTTCCTTTGGGTTTTCACTTGTACCAAGATTAAATACATTTGTCTTTGTTGAGTCAATGTCAAATATGCTCATGTCATGCATGTTATGATGCAGACTAACAGGAAAAGACTCGAATAAGTAAGCAAAATCAATGTCTTTATTATTAATAAATGCATAATTACAATCAAATTGGTCAGGAAAATAAACATCTTTGTAATTTGCAATCTTGTCTTCTTCCGTCTCATTGCTTTCTTCGAGCATCAAATTCTCCAACTACAGTAGTTATTCTTCCCATTTATCTTCCTCTTTTGCAAGTTCCCCTGCTTGTGGTTCTTTGCCCATCACTTCATTGAAGATTTCAAATCCTGGTACTATGATCCCATTGAATTCTACGGGTTCAGGCTCTCCTTGATATCTTGTGGCTTTCACAAAGTATTCCACTCATTTTTTTCTAGGTCTTCGGCTCATTCCCATCAGATTCTTACCCCAATCCTCTCTTAGTGGTCTGTCCATTGAAATCTGGCAGTGCTTTTATTCCATGGCCTGTAGCACTCAAACCTGTGCCCGACTCATATTTCATTCTTTCCATGATTCTAGCCACTTTAGGGTCCACCCATTCTTCGAAGTTTGCCGCCACTTGGAACCTTGTGAAAGGCTGTATGTATAAAGTAGCCACTGCATTGTCTACTTCAGCCCTGATGGTGATGACCTCCTCTCCATGCGGGAACTTAATAACCTGGTGCAAAGTGGATGGAATGCCCCCAAGTCTATGAAACCATGGCATCCCCAATAACAGAGGAAATGTAACCGGGATATCAAGCACTGTGAACTCCACCCCGTCTTCTATCGGGCCCACTTTGACTATTGTGATGAAAGTACATTCGACTGCCCATTTTCTATTGTCATACGCTTTGATAGTCATGCTGGAGGGGCTTAAATATGTTGTCCGCATACCCAACCTTGACAGAATCTTCAAAGGGCACACATTGATAGATGAGCAATCATCCACCATCACACAAGATGTCTTCTTGCCTCTTACTTCTAATTTTATGAATAACAGCTTGTTGTGATTCCTCCCCTCCATCGGGAGCTCTTCTTTGGAGAATATTATCATATGCCTACCCTCTTTCTATACCGACCCTATGAATATTATCTTGCTTAGAGCTTCTACCATGGCACGCATGTGCTCTTGAGAGGCACATAATAACTCCCATATGCTCACTTGCACAGTATCCCCCTCGGTGTTATTTGTATTCTTCGTCACCTTTTGGCCTTCTTTAAACGCTTATTTGCCTTTCTCCGTTACATCATTGTAAAAACGTCCACTGCGAGTCATCCTCTTTACCTCCTCTTCGTCACTGCTTGAGAAGTTTTCCCAAAAATCTCTCCCATGCTCTGTTTCATCTTCACTACTGCTATCCCATATCCCCATGCAAGAAGCTCAGTGGTTGGGAGTTTGGAGGATAAAGTTTTCAGGCAGGCCGGAGTTGATCATGTAAGTGGGTGGTGAAGTGGAGTGGTAGTTGGGTAGATGGTTTCTCTGTGTGTTGGGTTGTTCTTTTTCTGGGTCGGATATCTTATGGGTGTCAATGAGGTCTTGGATATCATGCCTAAGGTGGGCGCAGTTGTCAGTTTTGTGGTCTTTTTGCTGATGAAAGTGACAGTATATGTTTAGGTTGAAGTGGTGTGGCACACGGTTCGAAAGTGGTTTGGGTTCTAAGGTTTTAGGAGTCATTGCCTCTTCAGCTTTTCAAACACCTTTGACAAAGATCTACCAAAATTGGAGAATCGCCTGTTTCTGAGGGCGGCGACCCCCCAATGGTCTTTCTATTCTGGCCGTAAAAATTTCTGTTCTTGGCTTCCTCTTCCTCGATATCCATGACAGTTTCTCTTAACTGTCGAAAGTCACTAATCATGGAGGTCATCGTTCTCAGCTTCTTATAAATGGAGGGCTTGGTGACCTTAATGATCATCTTAATCTGGTCCTTCTCCGAGGGCCGTTTCTGTATCTTCAAGAGCTGGCTTCTCCAGCGATCCACATAATCTTTGAAGGTCTCTTCTAACTTATGCTTGGGGTTTTCTAGGTCACGGAGAGACAATTCTATCTCCATGTCTGTGACATATTGGTTCAGGAAGGCCACCGCTAATGCCCTCCAGTCATCCCTGACCTTTCTCTCCAGGCCATGATACCATACTACGGGCGCCCTTTCCAATGACATCCCAAACATCTTCTGCACTTGGCGTTTCGACAAACCCACTGAACTCATCACTGAAATATATTGTCGGAGATGGACACTTGGATCTCCTTTTCCATTGAACTTGGCCATGTCAGGCATCTTAAACTAGGGAGGCAGCTGTTCTTCAAAAGTCATCGCATTATAGTCTAATAGATCTTCATATTTTCCCTTCATCTTGGGGGTAACTGACTCTACTTGTTCTCTGAGTTTCTGTAACTCTGCCTGAGGCCCAGCTATCCTTCCCGCGGCATACTCAGCCATGTCATCATCAAAAATAGGGATTTCTTTGCTCACCTTATTCAGGGGCTCCTCACGCCTTCTATCCTCATTATTTCATGTTCCCACTGTGCGGAGTACAGTCAAATTAGCCACAGCATTGGTCAACACTTGTAGTTGCTCGGTAATTTTGGTGATGTTGGACTCCAATTGATCCATGCGAGAACCCTTGTTGCCTGATGCATCCATGCTTGCTAACCTCTTCTTGATAAATTTATCTTCTTCTCTAACCCAATAGATATCTATGATGGCTTTTAAGACAAGGGGTCAGCATGATGCGTGTATGCATGCGATTCATGAGATGCATGTGGTTATCAAAACAACATATACCTTTCAGACCTTATTCCTCCCACACATGTGGTAAGTCTATTTATGCCCTAGGTATGACTCATTTTATGCACCAATATGGGGTACACAAAATCGTTCTCTCCTACTCTACAGGGGTGAACCTTGGCTACATCAGACCATTTTCATCAGTAAAAGACAAAGACCGCCCATTTACAAGATTGACTAAGCCTATTATGGGGATCGTGTCATTGTCTAGAAACGATGAATTGGGCCCTCAGTAATCACGGTTGTGGCAGAGACGGACTTGGAGATATCCAAAAATATACAAATATGTCATAAAAAGGCGTACCCTTCCTGGATGAAAGCCAATGCGGATAATGTGGCTACAAGTTGGCCCATTATCATTTTAAAGCGTTCAATCAAATTATCGCGAGGTGTAAACTTGTCCAGTTGAAAAGGCCCAACAGGTTTACACTTTTGCGATAATGTGGCTAAATAACTCCAAATGATAGGGGGCCCAAACACAAGTATGAGGGCTAGCTTCTATAGGACACATAATTATGGTTCCCATTTGGGCTTACAAGGGTATGGGTAAAGCTCTCATCGGCGAAGGGTTGCACACAACTAGGTCTCCCCACTCAAGGGTTCGAGCGACCAAGTGAGAACGCATTTTTTATACCCTAGGGTACGTGCCAACGAGTGATGGTTATCATCACATAACGATCCGCCGCTTTGAGTGAAAGCGATTTCACGATACATGATGCCATCGGGGGTAATAAGGGTATGCAAAATATATGAGACTTGGTTAACCAAAGCCAAAGCCACGGACACTACAAGGCATTGTTTGGGGGCCGAATCTCTATCCCTAGTGGAGTCGCCATCTTTAGGAGCGAAGCAGGGTTTACCGCTATGCCTATGATGTTCGGCGACCACGACACTGTTGGCCTCGCAGCCCGTAGAGAGTACAGATTAGCCCACATGGTACTAAACCGGAGAATAAAGGAGTCGCCACCCAGTGTGAACTGGGAAAGATTTAAGGCCGCACTCACCCCTCGCAAGGGAATACCTCAAACTGTTGGGTTCAGAATGGTCCCTTACTTATGCCAGTATAATGTACGGGTTCACACAATGGCAGAGTCAAGTCTTAATGCAATTCTTGCATAAAAATGAATAAAAATGTAATAACACACCTAACCAAAATAATAATCACAATAACATAGTTCCAAAAGCATGTTAAATTATGAAATACGAGATGCGGTAACGAAAATTATAATAAACAATCAAAAGCAGGAAAAGCGTCAATAAATAAATATACGCATATGGGAAGTAACAATGCTAAAGTGGGAGAAAGCATGCAATAATTCCAATAACGACGTCATCACGCATATATGAGTATTTCCCGAGTTGCACGTGGAGTTGTATGCCAAGTACAAACTGCACTACCGTCCATTCGGATTCTGCTACGAAATTTACATCTGGGTTTCCATCCGATATACCACAAGGGATACTAACACACATAATCATCAATGTAATGTAAACGGACAAAAAAATATATAACCATGCATATACGGATAATCATCAACATGAAAAAACATAAACAAAATAAAGGCGGAATAATAAAACAACTATAAAAGTGACTAAATAGATAAAAAAAAAAAAACTAAATAACAAAATCCCAAAGGGAAATGTGGCCAGAGATTTGGCTGTTTTTGATGTAGGACTTCGCATACCTGGCTGGACATATTTCACATCCAGCCAGGCATGTGTTAGTGTTCCTAGAACATGCCAAGGATCTAATAAGCATGAAAACATGTTCATAAATTCAAAATAAGTTGCGGAATTACTTACATTGAATGGATTTGAGCTTTTAAAATTTTGAGAAGAAGATCAAAGATCCAAGATGCTTCCTTTGTTGATTCCAAGCTTTGAGTTGAAGATCTCCAAGATCCTTCCTTTGTTGATTCCAAGCTTTTGAAGTTGTTTCCCTATCACCTTAGTTGATTCCATGAAGTGCTAGCTCCTTTGAAATTGTAACAAAATCAAATTCATGCCCATTTGAGAGAGTATTAGGGTTTTCCATTTTATTCCAAGTGTGTTTTGTGTGATGCATACACAAGTGAAGAGAGAGAGAAGAGTTTTAGGTAAAACCAATTTACCGTTTTACCTAAACAAGATAGTTGGGTAAATGGTTTCACCAAAACCATTCCAAGGTAGTTGGATGGTGGGTGGCTTGGCATAAATGCCAATTACCCTCCCAACTACCACATGTGAAGTGGGCCCCACATTTGAATTCAAAATTCAAATGTCTCTACGAACATTTGCCACGGCTCAGTTCCGTTTAATCCGATTAAACGAACTTTCGTCGCTAAATAATTAAATCTAATTTAATTAAATAACGATGCCTCGCAAATATATTACGAATGTCGTTTATGAATTAATTCTAAATTAATTTGTTCTTTCGTATTAAAGTCCGACTTTAATTCCGTAATGAAATCCAATTCATTTTAATATATCCAATATATAATTTTAGCCCATACGAATAAATTAATAGAAAAATCAAATTTAACTATTAAATTATTTTACCAATTAATTCCAAATAAATCTCGTTCTCTCTCTTCCGAAACCATTTAATCCCAGATTAAATAATACCTTAATTAATCCCAGATTAATTTTCTCTCTCTTAATTAATCCCAGATTAATTATCTCTCTTAATTAATCCCAGATTAATTCTAATTAAATCAACTGTCATTGGTGAATCTTTGGGAAGCGACCCAAGAGATCCCTGGATATGTTGGTAGTAAATACGGTCATCGGATTATCTGAATACGTGCGTACCTCGTACCAAGTGCTTACCGATTTACAAGACATGGTTGGCTTCTAGCAAAGCACTGTGCCTACCCAATTCTCCAGAAATATTCTTACTGGAATATATAATCTATGTCAGGCGTAGTATACGTAGTATTGCATATTGCGATCCAGTATCTAATGTCATGTGCTAGGCCTAAGACTAGAACTGTGTATGCCCCGTTTGAAGCACATGTCGGATGTCTGGTAACTAGTCTCTATAATCGGATATACATGACCTAGTCATAATATCCCGATGACTGCAGTACTTAAGAGTACTAGTACCGTATCCTACGTGACATCATCTCCACTATGACTGGAGTGATATTTCCGTCTTGACATCACACCCAATACACTACGATTCTCAATATACCCAGCAGAGGCGTACACAGAACCGGTTTTAAAGCCCTGGACGACCAAAACTAAAGCATACCGATTGTCGCAAGCATTAGCGGTGCAAGTCTCAGGTTAAGACCAAATACACCTACCCTAATTTCGAACTTCCATAGACACGTAGTCATACCACCAATGGAATTCCGAGGGGTCTATCCAGAGCGAAGCTATTTTCTGTACCATCGGTAAAACACAACCTCCTATTACACTTGCATGAGTATTCTATACCCAAATATATGAGAACTATGCCGTTATGATCTCATATAACACGCACAAGTGTAATACTAGTCTATTCTGCATTATCGATGTCCAGTCTCGATAATACTACGACTAGGGATATTTAATGATTAATCCTTCATGGACTGATACTGTCTCATATCATCTCAATCCAGGAACTAATCATAAGGACCTTCTATCATTTATAAATCTAGGTGATCTAATCACAAATAATAAGAGCGCAATCTCCTTGTCACATAGTTAATTTGTACAACAACACCATGATCTGTACAAATGGTGACGCTATGGGTCATAATTGTCCAACAATCTCCCACTTGGCCTATAGCCAGTCACTCGAGTGTCTTACACCCGAACTATGTACTGTTCGCTCAAACTGCTGAGGAAGGGCTTTCGTCAGCGGATTTGTATGATTATCGTCTAATGCAATTTATTCGATCATCACATCGCCACGATGTATGATCCGAACGAATCAGATGAATAGTCGAAGTATATATCTCGATCGTTGATGAGACCATTAATTCTTTAGTCTGCGCTGTAGCCTAGCTCAGCTGCTAACAGAACTATATCTAATCTAATTAGATTTGTTAATGACCCGGATGGCTTCTATTACTACCTCAGCCGCAGTAATAACCCGCATTTGTTGTTTATTCGGTAACAATATTTTGCTTGGAAGATTTCCAGCTTACTGTTTCGTTACTCAAACTGTATAGTGCCGTTGGTTTTTATCGGTTAGGAAACTTGCAGCAGTGATCCCAGTCACTTCAAGTTCTCATTCTCCTAGTTTAAGACATCATCCTTAGTTCTCTAAGATACTAACGGATGTTCTTAATATCAATTCAGTGACTATCACTTGGATTGACCTGTTTGTGAATCCATATGCTCAAAGCATATGAGACACCAGGTCGCGTACATTTTTCAATGTACGAGTTCTCGCAGAGTGTTAATAACCTTTAGATCTAAATCAGTAGATCTTTATTCCTAGAATAAAGGTTGTTACTCCCAAGAATTCTACGGAGAATTTTTAATGAAAGCCAACCTTTCACCGATTGTAATATGGGAATATCATTTCCAAGAAATGACATATTATCATTATCTATAGGGCGTTTACTGTCAGTGCGCTCCCACTAACCTCTTTATATACACAAGAATCATTTCATTTTGAATTAAATCATACACCATTATGATTACATCAAAACGTTAGTTCCAAGAACATAATGCTTACTTCAATCCCTCTATGGATCGAATGACCCGCAAACCTTGTTTGCTAGTTTTGGTACGAAAAAACCGCCAGGATGTTGTAAACATCCTCCAAAAGGTTTCCTTTTCAGGAAAGCGATTTTTCGGTTTAGCTGCCATATTTCATAAATGAAACATTCAACATCAGCAAGCATTATGCAAATGGATTTATCCATGGCAACAGGTAAAAGGTTTCATTGTAATCGACACAATGTTGATAACGATACCTTTTCGCTACAAGCCTAGCTTAGTACGTTGGTATGTTGCCATCCATGTATGTCTTCTTTGAAGACTTATATAGTACCAATAGGCACAATGCCTTCTGGTACATCAACTAGTCTCTAAACATAGTTGGTATACATGGAATCCATTTCGGACTTCATGGCACTTTTCCATAATGGGGAGTAGATACCTTGTATCACTTCCTCATATGCAGTCAGTTCGTCTTCCTCAATAAGATTGACATCTTTATGAGGTGAGATCAGAAACCCATACCTCCCAGGTAGGTTGTTTCTGACTCTCTCCGACTAAGGCGGTTCTTGTGTATTCGAAGATTGTGGTACAGTTTCATCCTTGATGAACTGTTTGTGTTCCATTAAGGACATGGTGCCTTGAACAGTATAACTCCGATTTTTCATCGAGTTTTACTATCCTCCCACTCACCACTGCATATCGGTATTCCTCTTAGGAAAACCGCATGGTGAGCAACAATTACATTATTCTCAAGTGAGTTGTATAAGTAATATACTTTGGTTTCCCTAGGATAACCTACAATTGGCACTTATCCAATTTGGGTTCTAGTTTGGTATCATCCAAACATATGCCCAGCATCCCAAATCTTCAGGAGTGAGAAAACCTGGTTTCTTTCCTGTTCATATCTAATTTTAATCTGTCAAACAGATTTTCATGGAACCTTATTCAAAATAAGTATTGCGCTGTTAAATGCTTATCCTTTGAAGGAAAATGGTAGCTCAGAGCGACTCATGATTAACCTTATCATGTCCAACAAAATTTGGTTTCTTCGTTCGGACACACCGTCAAATTGACGTATTCCAGGAGGAGTCCTCATTGAAAGAATACTATACTCTTTCAAGTATATGAGAAACTTATTGCTGAAGTATTTTTCATCATGGTCAAACCGTGATGTTTTAATACTTTAGCCGATCTGTTCGTCTATTTCGTGTCGAAACTCCAAAAGTTTCCGATTTGTGTTCTTCAAAAGAAACACAACCATAACGCGATGCCATATCCGTAAAGGTCACGAAATATTCATATCCACCTCTAGCCTAGCTAGACATGGGCCCACTTACGTCACTATGAACAAGGGCTAATAGATCGGTGGAACTTACACTTTTACCAAGTAAAGGTGTTTTAGGTCCTTTACCTAATAAACTAGATTCGTAGACATCATTTGAATGTAATCAAATCCGTCCTAGTATCCACTATTCAAAAGTGTGGATATACGAGTCTTGTTTAATGTGTCCCAGACAGCACTGCCACAAATAAGTCTCATCTGATCAAATCAGTTTGAGCTACTTGTTTGTCATGTTATATGTTTGAGATTTATTTATATTCAAAATATAAATACTGTTATTCACATCTAATGTGTTTATCTCAACATCATCTTTATATAATAAAACACATTAGTGTTCTATAATATAAAGGCACACTCGCAATGAGTTATACTCGATATAGGGATAATGTTTCTAGTCAAACTAGTTATATTATAACAGTTTACTAATTTAAGTACACACCCAAAGGGTAGTTCCTAAACTTAGGTATCTGCGGTTGAAACAACGACTGTCGTCCCGATCTGATTCGCAGATTGATCTCAACTGAAGTCAGTATCCTGCTCACAGCAGATTCTGCACATCAATGCATATTTATGTATCACACTAAGTATCTAAAATCCAATTTTAATACTAGTAGTGAACATATTTATGACAAACATATTTGAAGTCAGAACCTTGTCATGTCTTCTATTCCTTCATGTCTGATTTGTCCATACGGCAGTCATGCTTCAATGACCCCATTTGCCACAAGTTAGGCAGACATATTGGCATATGTCCTTTATCTTCCTAGAAGATTATAATGATTTTGCCTTTGCCCTTTTCATATTCCAGAAGTCTTTGGCCAAGCCTTGGCCTTCTAGAATATCGAAGTAGGGTGCGTCTTGCGCTTCTTGCCTTATTGCAAACTTTGACTTTGGTCTCCTTGAGAATAGTCATTAACTCTCCAAGAGTTGTTTATTGCAATTCAATACTTCTAAGATCTAAGAATATATCTATGAAGATCCTTCAATTTCATTATCATACTTTAAGGATCTAATCCTTACTTCTGATTAGGAAATTAAGGAGTCATTATGGCAAGCATAATGGATTAAACATTAAAGTTATCGTCACATGAATCTTCCAAAGATCATGCTCTACTATTTGCTTAACTCTGGGCTTAGGCCTAAGATGTTATTTTATCAAATAAAGTAACTTCTTAGTTTTAGGACTATCCTGAAATTTATTCCCAATTTGAAAATTAAAGTCGTTTAAACACATTTTCCCTAGGATAATGTTTTAAACATTAATCTTTCATTTTAATATTGATTCTAATAGTCCAACTATTTAATCAACGATTCAGGTACAATTTAATGTATGATTACTATAGTCTAACTATATAACTTATTACAATTTTATTAGTTAAAATCAAATATATATTGATTACTATAATCCAATTATATAATCATTATACATGATTAGTAAAATCCAAATATATTGATTACTATAATCCAATTATATAATCAAATATAAATGAGAGGTAAAATTCAAATATATTGATTACTATAATCCAATTATATAATCAACTATAAATGAAGTAGTTTGAATACAGTCTAACCGTTTAAATTAAAACAACTATTAATATTAGTCCAACTAACATTTAATTTATTTGACGAATGATATTTGATTGAGCGCGTATATGGCAAGTATCTAAACGAATATTGCAAATTTAATTCTTGCCTCCCACTATTTTTCAGCGAGCCTCTAACCCTCTGTGGAGTACTCGGGAAACCTAGTTTCCTAGTGGGCTAGGATCCCGTTAAATAACACACAACCTTGACTTTGGCCAACAAATTGTATGATACTTAACTAGGTAGATCTCTAAGATCAATTGGATCTCATCCAATTCCTAGATCCAGTAGGTGGACATCCAAGTCCGAAATTATATCTTATATATGCCAATATATCAAATATATTACCTAACTTTTTCCTCTGAATCAACTAAGCCTTGGCTTTGGCATAACAAACTTAATGATCCAGTTAAGTGGAACCCATTGACATGGAAAGCTTCGTAATCAATGTCGATAGAAAAGAAGTGATCTTGACTTTGGCCAACAAATCACGACTTGGACAAGACACCGATATGGAACAAAACTCTCATGATTCAAACACATCCGCAATTGACAAAGGTCTTGACTTTGGCCAACAAACCAATGCCAACTTTGGATCTTGAGTAAGAATCACTCAACGGAAGGAAAAACGCTTAATATGTTTTGAGGGTTTTTCGCTTGCAAATTGACAACCAATTTATTATCTTTATTAAGGTCTCATCATCATACACCCTTAAACATGCATTCTAAACACAAAATAAAGCGCATATAAATAAATTAATAATGATATACGGATGGATATGTCACAAATTGTTCCTAGAACAAATCACTCACTTTCCTCTCCCCAGCTAGAACTATTCTAACTTCTACCCAATTACAAAATACAATAAAGAAACCTCATTTACATTGGGGGGAATAGGTGAGAAGAGAAATACAATGAGAAATGAGATAAAAGGCTGGACACGTAGGTCCAATTTAAATAAATTCTAAATTTATTACAATTTCCAAAATTGCCATCGCCCTTCTAATATCCATATGATATACATTATTCATGCAATACATTCATGTATTCATACAAATCATGTTATTCAACCAATCTAATCCAATTAATCATCTTTGAATTAATGACCATACAATGTTCATACAACGATTTGATTTGCGTGAGTCAAACTCGTTTAAGAATAAATACTCAAAGTAAGTATTCTTGAATTATATTGAACTACAACTTTAAATCCAATTTATTTGTATTCAATACTAATTACAAATTTAATTCCAAATTAAATATTTACACTTACTTATAAGCCTTAAAGACTTGGATTCCAAATCCAATCTTAATGGGTCTCAAAGGCCCAATAACATCCAATGTCATTTGAATTAAAGTCCAATGGGCTTTTAATTAATTCTTAAGGCATGGGCTTTGGCCATAATGGATCAAACCCAAAATGCCAGGCCCAATAGGAATCACCATATTGCCTACAAATTAATTTAGGCCCATTAGGCCCAATTAAATTCTTTAAAGGGCCAAGTGATATATTTGACTTTATGGAATTGGTTTTGGGCCCAATTGGATCCAATAAAAGTCCAAAACCAAACTTAGTGAAACCAAGCCCATTAAGCCCAAATACACACTTTTAGCCCAATACATAATTAAAGACTTATTAACATAATTATAATATTCTAAATATCACAATTATTTTAATTAAAATGTATTAGCCATGATTAATTAATTAAACTCAATATTTCCAAAATACCAATTAACTTAATTAATCATGCTTAATCCATCAATTCATGCTCAACACAAATTGAAGCCAAAAAACATCATTTCATGCTCAACACAAATTGAGTCCTAAACTCATCATTTCATGCTCAACATGCTATTTGATTATAACATAAACATTATTGACTTTGATTCTAATCCAATCAAACCAACAATCAACATTTAAACATGCATTAAAACACATTATTTCATGTTACAAAAAACAAAAAACTGCAGTGCACTGCCCAGTAGAATTCGGCCAAGCTAAGAATTTTTTAACTTTTGATTCTTTTGATTTGTTTCAAATCTAATCATGCATAACTCTAAGTTATCATATTCTAAGCATGCTCAAAGCATCAATTTGAAAAAATCATGTTCAAAACACAAAAGCCCCAAATTTTAGTCTCATGAACCCTAAAATTTTCATGCTTAAAATTGGCCCTTGATACCATTGTTAGTGTTCCTAGAACATGCCAAGGATCTAATAAGCATGAAAACATATTCATAAATTCAAAATAAGTTACGGAATTACTTACATTTAATGGATTTGAGCTTTTAAAATTTTGAGAGAAGATCCAAGATCCAAGATGCTCCTTTGTTGATTCCAAGCTTTGAGTTGAAGATCTCCAAGATCCTTCCTTTGTTGATTCCAAGCTTTTGAAGTTGTTTCCCTATCACCTTAGTTGATTCCATGAAGTGCTAGCTCCTTTGAAATTGCAACAAAATCAAAGATAAGAAATGAAGGCCATTCACGCCCATTTGAGAGAGTATTAGGGTTTTCCATTTTGTTCCAAGTGTGTTTTGTGTGATGCATACACAAGTGAAGAGAGAGAGAAGAGTTTTAGGTAAAACCAATTTACCCTTTTACCTAAACAAGGTAGTTGGGTAAATGGTTTCACCAAAACCATTCCAAGGTAGTTGGATGGTGGGTGGCTTGGCATAAATGCCAACTACCCTCCCAACTACCACATGTGAAGTGGGCCCCACATTTGAATTCAAAATTCAATTGTCTCTACGAATATTTGCCGCGGCTCAGTTCCGTTTAATCCGATTAAACGAACTTTCGTCGCTAAATAATTAAATCTAATTTAATTAAATAACGATGCCTCGCAAATATATTACGAATGTCGTTTATGAATTAATTCTAAATTAATTCGTTCGTTCGTATTAAAGTCCGACTTTAATTCCGTAATGAAATCCAATTCATATTAATATATCCAATATATTAATTTTAGCCCATATGAATAAATTAAATAGAAAAATCAAATTTAACTATTAAATTTATTTTAACGATTAATTCCAAATTAATCTCGTTCTCTCTCTTCCGAACACATTTAATCACAGATTAAATAATACCTCAATTAATCCCAGATTAATTTTCTCTCTCTTAATAATCCCAGATTAATTCTAATTAAATCAACTGTCATTGGTGAATCTTTGGGAAGCGACCCAAGAGATTCCTGGATATGTTGGCAGTAAATACGGTCATCAGATTATCCGAATACGTGCGTACCTCGTACCACGTGCTTACCGATTACAAGACATGGTTGGCTTCTAGCAAAGCACCGTGCCTACCCAATTCTCCAGAAATATTCTTACGGAATATATAATCTATGTCAGGCGTAGTATACGTAGTATTGCGTATTACGATCCAGTATCTAATGTCACGTGCTAGGCCAGGGGCTGGAACTGTGTCTGCCCCGTACGAAGCACATGTCGGATGTCTGGTAACTAGTCTCTATAATCGGATATACATGACCTAGTCATAATATCCCGATGACTGCAGTACTTAAGAGTACTAGTACCGTATCCTACGTGACATCATCTCCACTATGACTGGAGTGATACTTCCGTATTGACATCACACCCAATACACTACGATTCTCAATATACCCAGCAGAGGCGTACACAGAACCGGTAAAAGCCCTGGATGACCAAAACCAAAGCATATTGATTGTCGCAAGCATTAGCGGTGCAAGTCTCAGGTTAAGACCAAATACACTTACCCTCATTTCGGACTTCCATAGACACATAGTCATACCACCAATGGAATTCCGAGGGGTCTATCCAGAGCGAAGGTATTTTCCGTACCATCGGTAAAACACAACCTCCTATTACACTTGCATGAGTATCGTATACCCAAATATATGAGAACTATGCCGTTATGATCTCATATAACATGCACAAGTGTAATACTAGTCTATTCCGCATTATCGATGTCCAGTCTCGATAATACTACTACTAGGGATATTTAATGATTAATCCTTCATGGACTGATACTGTCTTATATCATCTCAATCCAGGAACTAATCATAAGGACCTCATATCATTTATAAATCTAGGTGATCTAATCACAAATGATAAGAGTGCAATCTCCTTGTCACATAGTTAATTTGTACAACAACACCATGATCTGTACAAATGGTGACGCTATGGGTCATAATTGTCCAACAGCATGCAGCGCCCGAAACTATTAAAATAAATATGGTAAGGGTGCCCTTAGGTCTTACCTTTCAAGTTGCTTTCTCGGAAGTGCGTTAGGCCATCGTCGGAAGGATCGAAGCTTTGTTTCAAGGTTTGGTTCGGTTTCTGGTTGCTGTTTTTTGTTTTTGTTTTGCTGCTTCTGCTTCTGTTTCACTGGTTCTTGCCTTCTTCACGCTGCTGGCTCGCTGTTCACGTCCAGGTCTGCATGTTTCTTCTCTCTGGTCACTATTTTCTGCTTCTAGTTTGCTTGTTCTTGCCTCCTTCACGCTGCTGGCTCGTTGTTCATGTCCAGGTCTGCATGTTTCTTCTCTATGGTCGTTGTTTCATTTTCTGCTTTTGGTTCACGGCTGTTTCTGGTTCACAGCTCACTGGTTTACGGCTCACTATTTCATGTTTTTTTTTTTCCGATTTTCTCTTCTTTTTCTCTCGGTTTTCTTTTTTTTTTTTCATTATTTTTTCCGGTGATAAGAAGAAAAAAGGAGCCTCCCTTTTGTGATGACTTGGTCCCTTTTATAATGATTTCGAGGGATCTCCAAATACAGAAACAAATCATGTTTATTTGGGGAATATATTCTCAAATTATTTTGGGAATAAAATCTTGTAAATTTGGTGATAAGAATATCTCAAATCTTGTTAAATTGGTAAAGATGGGATCCCAAAATCTCATTAAATTTGAAAGTGTTAATGTTCTCATAACTAAGGAGATTTTATCATATTTGGGAAGATTATGCATGGGCCGCATGGTCAGAGGGTGGATGGGCCGAATTTGAAGGGTGCAAAGGCCGTGTGGATAGGCTGCATGGGAGGTCCGAAGTTAAGGTTTGAAGCAATAGCTGACTGAGCGAGTCTGAGGCTGGCTAGTGAGTCCAAATCCAATGACGTACTAATTTTGGAGTTTTTCCTTCCTTCCGGCATTCTTTTTTCGCAACTTCCGTAACTTTTCAAGTAGTACCTCCATACGAGGCTCATCATCGGGCTCATGCAAAAATGCAGTGTCTATAAGAGGACAACATAGCAGACCTGCTTAGGAAGGCCTTACCTCCGAGACTATATGATAGACATGTAAAGAAGATGGGTATTAGATACCATCATATTTTGCACTAAAGCAAGTGCGAGAAAATATTAGAGTTGGTGCTCGACGTGCCAAAATTTGGTGTATTTATTGTAAATACGATGTATATTTTATTTTATTATGAATAAAATTAACTAATTTTCATCAATATAATCTTATATATGGTAAAGGCATAAATGACCTTATATGAATAGTTGTGTCATAATTACAAAAGTGCCGCAGTTGTTACTGAGAAATACCACAATATGATTCATTTTTATAATGTTCCTGGTCAAGGTTTACATATCTGGTCGGTTCTGGTACGTGTCATATATTAGAATTATTCAAATAGTTTATCTCAATAAACCATGAGTCTTGGAAGACTCATATAGACACGTAAGTATTTATTAGATAAATACTGAACGACTCATTTAAAGATTCCTGATAGATAGTACACCAACGTCAATAGGAATCTTTATGAGTCGAATAGCATATTAGCTCATTTTACTTGTGATACCACTATGGATATGTGAGATATCCTCTATAATTTGATGACAATCACGTCAACGACCTTTTAAGATCAGACCTCCACCTATTCGTCAGGAATTGACTAATACTCACGATATCCTGTATGTATCCAGAGAGGATCTGTCATTCCCGTGTATGGGATTTAGGTGTCCAATTTGTGATTCTTTGAAATCCTTGGCCGAGGTATGATTCAGAAACGAGTTCTCAATATTTATTGAAGAATCATAATTATGTCGAGACACATGAATTGTTCATAGCGGAGATTTGACGTTTAATCTATATCTCTGGAACAATTCAGATAACCTATGACAGAAAGATTATATATATGCATTGACTTCGACTTGGATGGTTCAACTCGATTATCTGTGGTCATCTTAATTTGTGAGTGGACAAATTACAGACATGGAAATGGTTTCCGTGACAGATAAACTTGAACTTAGAGAGTCCCACAATATAAAGAGCACTCGTTGAGCACTTGGGCAATTAATTATGGATAATTCAGATTATTCATAATTTACACATGCGTATTAAATAATGTGTATTTGTATACGATATATAATTTAGATTACATGCATATTATTAATCTACTGGATTTTGACACTAGTTTTATTATTATTATTATTAATTAATTAATTATTAATAATGATAAAATGGAAGAATATTCTTGGAAATTTTTTCCATATAGTTATTTTATCTTTTTGTTGATTAAAATAAATTAATTGATTAATTTTTAATTAATTGATTTATTATATAAGAATTATTCTTGGAATATTCTTATTTATTTGGCATAATTTGATTGGCCAAACCATGTGTTTTTAACACATGGATTTAATTAACAAAATTAAAAATAAATGTTAATTTTGGATAAGATCAATTTGGTGTCAAATTCCTGGCCATAAAAAAAATTGATTATTTTGCTAAAAATGGATCAAATATTCGGCCAACTAGGTTTTTAGTATTTAAATGAAACTTATTTCTTTTTTGCTACTTTAACCATTTTCTCATATGTTGAGAACATAAAGAAAAAAAAGGATCAGGGTTCAAAAAATTAATCAACACCAAAGGAGATAAATTGAAGGAATTGGAAACAAAAATTAAGGTAATATTAAATTTCCAATTTCTATTTTTCTTATTTTTATTTCTTGATCATGAAAAATTATATTGGATATGTATTTTACATGTCTTTATTCTATATGTATCTTGGATATGTGTTTGAAGCAAAAACTTGGTATTGATTGATTAGGTAACCTTAATTGTTTTCTTTATTTAGCATGTGTAAATGATTAATTATGGAATTAATCTAAAATTAAAAATTACCATTCTAGAGTGATGTTACCACTCTAATATTGCCTAGAATTGTTCTTGGAACTTTGTATTGTGGTGATAATTTTTGTGTAAATTAATTAGATTAATTTTGTGAATAAATTGAATTTTGGCATGAAAAATGGAGAAAATTAATCCTGGATCAGATCTGGTTTTGAACCTTAAAACATAAATATTTTTCATGTAAAAATATATTATTTGGGTGATTTTGGATGTGTATTGGGTGGTGGATAATTTCCAGAAATTATTCTGGGGCGAAAACGTGAGAAAACGGCGAAATTCGCGTCAAAATGGGTTCAACGCGTGCCGGCTATGAACCCAACAAACTAGGCACTGTTCAGGGAGCCCAAGGGCTGACCGAACACTGCCTGAGTGATCAAGTTTCCCTGGCTCGGCTGTTGGTCAACCGGTTTGACCGTTTGCCCGTTACGCATAATATTTGTCGAGAAATATTTTAGTAAAATAATTTGTCATGGTTCGAAATATATTTTGTTATTAAATGCTAATAAATAACATATTTAAACTTATTTGGGTAAATTAAAAATATTTGATATTTATAATTCGCTCGGAAAAGTTTTTAAATGTTTAAAAACCATTTTCACCTTCCGCCGCGGGCTTCTGCTGCGTCTAACCCAACATTTGTCTATGCTTGAAATTTTTGATACTGAATATCTTACCACAAGCCACATGATTCACATGTTATCTCTTTAAACCACTAACTTTCAACTGACTATATAGTCATAACAAACTCTGCTTCACCAACTATATCGCACTACTTCCTGACGACCTTCCATACGCTGTCATAATGCTATAAGACAAAGTGACCACCATGTTGTACCTTATATGCCACAATATTCTAATTGTTCTACATGAATTCTTACTTTCCTGTAAACCCTCTTGTATTATCTGAGTTTAATTCGGGTCGATAACTAAGATTCGTCATGTTGATCGTTTACAATTTGGCTAGTAAGCATATGTTACTTTTCGTCTTATCTCAACTTTTGATTCATGCATAATACCTCTCGTCATGCTTGCGCATATTGCTCCAGAGTTCGTGGGCTGTAGAGAATAACCCCTTGTATTCTTGGCTGAGAGGTAAATCCTCGTCCTCATCTCATGAAATTTCTGCTGAGTACTCTACACTGTGGTCATGCTACAACTATTGTGATATGTCCAAGAAACCCCATTTTTAGATCTCCAATTATACTTAACAACTTATTTGGCCTTATTGAATATATCTTCGGGTTCTTCTTAGTTGGCATTTTTGAGTCTCCAGAAATACGAGTGTTTTTCATGGCTAGGCTTTTTCACATTTTTAAGTGTACAAAAGAATAATCTTACTAAATATTTCCCTAGCTCCATATACTCAATCTGGACCCATCATTCTTCCTCTTAATTCATTTATTTAACTCTCTCTTTCTCTTTGCTGAGTTTCTACCACCATCGGTTCCGACTTTCATGTTCTTGAATCTCTATCTCTAGGCGTAGGACCTCATAGTTAATGATCAAGCTCTTATATGCTCTAAGTGTACTATCACAATTCTCTGATATCTCAAGATATTAATTTTTGACATATCTCTGACAGTTTTCTTCTAGTTGGCTAAAACTTAATGGGATCAATCATTGTTGTGTCAACTATTTGTATACTAGTGTGAAATAGGCAATCAAAGCTGGAAAGTAAACTGTATATCCTTACCGTTGTCATCGACGATGATGATTCGATTTATGGTCAATATCCATACTTTCTTTCCTTGTTTCCTTTACATCATGCTCTCAATGAGTTTGTTTCAGGTTGTACTTTTCCTTGTCAGTAACTAGGTATAGTGCCTGGATACTCATGGGTTATATTCGTTATCTTCCTTCTGCTTCCTATCTAATAGAATTCCAATCTTATTCCATCAATGAGAAAGCTTGCTATTATGCACTTCTATCATTACTTATCTAGTATTATTTCCTATTATCGTCTTATCTTGACAGTTCCACCTCCAAACCATTTACTTAAAGTTCTTTTCATCTTCTTTCCTGCTCTATTATATTCCTGAAATATTTTTGATCTACGTCTCTGTCTCCTCATCTTAAGGGTATCTCTTTCAAAGATTCTTTGCCATATTTCATAGGATACTTTAGTACACCACAAATTTACTTGTTTCAGGGAACATTATCGGGATGATCATCATGGTCCATCTTTACTGATGTTGTCTTACGAGGGTTGGGAGGGTGGGTGTTGGTTATAAAGTCTTTTCCGATAGTGGTGGTCTCACTAACTATATGTGCTGCAATTGCACATGCTGCTCGTTCATAATTCTAGGATTCCCTTACTTACATATCTAATATAAGGCTCCCACACTAAGGCACTACTGTCAGGAATTATTTAAATTACCTTCTTCAGGTTTATGCTCTCTCAAAATCCTACAGTTCTTTCTATGTTATTTTCCCACTAATCTCAGTTTCTTAACCCTCTTAACACATTTCTTTTCTGGAAACTCCATCATCTTTGACATGTTAGGACATCACTAATAATACTTTTGGTTCGGTGCTACTCTCTTACTAGTTCTTCCATTTAGTATAATGGGGGCTCTCTATAAGTCGTATACCTTATTTCTAAGTATTGCTTTCTCTGATTCTTTTACCCTTTTGAGCTTTTCCCTCCCTGGAGGCCACGTGTTTCACAATGAATTAGGTTACCACCTTAGATTTAGCTTGACTTACTATGAATTGCTATTACTTCATCTTATTCAGAATATAACTATCTTATGATTCTTATCTAGGTTCTTCTGCACTTCTTGGTTCGACTATCTCGCTGTTTCGTGATTCGTCTATCTTATCTGATGATCTTCTTTACTCATTCACGTCCTTACTGGGCTCTAAATTGAGGGGTAAATGTTAGTGTTCCTAGAACATGCCAAGGATCTAATAAGCAAGAAAAGGTGTTCATAATTCATTATAAGTTGCAGAATTACTTACATTGAATGGATTTGAGCTTTTAAAATTTTGAGAAGAAGATCTCCAAGGTCTTTCCTTTGTTGATTCCAAGCTTTGAGTTGGTTTCCAAGATCATTCCTTTGTTGATTCCAAGCTTTGAGTTGGTTTCCAAGATCATTCCTTTGTTAATTCCAAGCTTTGAGTTGTTTGAATGAAGATCTCCAAGATCCAACCTTTGTGTTGATTCCAAGCTTTGAGTTGGTTTCCCTATCACCGTAGAAGACTTCTACAAGTGCTAGCTTTGTTGATTTTGCCACAAAATCAAAGTGAAGAGACGGAGGAAGCTCACGCCCATGGAGGAGTTCTTAGGGTTTGTTTGTGAGTCTAGTGTTGTTGAATGAGAGAGAGAGATGCCTTTTGGTAAAACCAATTTACCCTTTTACCTAAACAAGGTGGTTGGGTAAATGGTTTCACCAAAACCATTCCAAGTAGTTGGAATGTTGGTGGCTTGGCATAAATGCCAACTACCCTCCCAACTACCACATGTGAAGTGGGCCCCACATTTGAATTCAAAATTCAAATGTCTCTATGAACATTTGTCGTGGCTCGGATCCGTTTAATCTGATTAAACGAACTTTCGTCGGTAAATAATTAAATCTAATTTAATTAAATAACGATGCCTCGCAAATATATTACGAACGTCGTTTACAAATTAATTCTAAATTAATTCGTATTAAGGTCCGACTTTAATTTCGTAATGAAATCCAATTCATATTAATATATCTGATATATTAATTTTAGCCCATACAAATAAATTAAATAGAAAAATCAAATTTAACTATTAAATTTATTTCACCGATTAATTCCAAATTAATCGCGTTCTCTCTCTTCCGAACACATTTAATCCCAGATTAAATAAAGCCTCAATTAATCCCAGATTAATTTTCTCTCTCTAAATTAATCCCAGATTAATTATAGTTTAAGTCAACTGTCATCGGTGAATCTTTGGGAAGCGACCCAAGAGACCTCTAGATATGTTGGCAGTAAATCTGATTATCGGACTATCCGATTAAGTGCGTACCTCGTACCACGTACTTACGGATTTACAAGACATATTTGGCTTCTAGCAAAGCACCGTGCCTACCGAATTCTCCATAAATATTCTTACTGGAATATACAATTGACCGACGTAAACACACACGTATAACGTAAGCGTACGTATCGTTCAAGTAGTATAAAAAGTATCGATCCCACGAGAACTTAATACCTAAATTATTAATTTTATGAGGTCAAATGATTACTAGTATCTAACAGGTTGTTTAATTGATTTGAAATGGCGACGATTCTAAATTTAAAGACAAGTAAATAAAATTGTTTGAAAGTAGATTTTAAGAAAATTCAATATTAAAAACTATCTAGGGTTGTGATTTCTTTTAATATCATTTTAAAGATTAAGTGGTAAACTTATAGTTGGGTAAAATATTGATTTATTAACCTGGAACACTAAATTATGTAAAAGCATCTTCCGATGGTCAATTACAAATACCCAGTATAATCCAATTGAATCATATGTCTATGTCAACCAAATTACCTAGATTCATTAAGATTAAGTTCCAATTATGGCTCCCGCCCGACATGTATTTCCTATCCTGTAAGGAAATCTATTAAAGGGTTATATCCTCAAGGAAGATCGTGGGCTATTGAGTCTGAGGTCTTAAACTTAAAATCCCTATGTCTAGTTCATTTTAAGTTTACCTAGTCAAATTAATTAATGGCCAGTTAATTAAAAAGTATTAAGATTAAGACTCAATAAATAAATCTTTATATTACCCAAACTATAATCTAACCCCTTATAAACCGGTGATATTGAACATCATCAACCCCAGATAACTAATTTAGTTACAACACATAACTAGGGCTATAAAAACTTAAAAGACATAAAATGAAAATGCTGAAAAGTAACTGCAGTGAGTAAAATGCTGAAAAGTAAATTACAAATGAAATAAAATGCTAAGGTAAAAGGAATTACTTTTACTATTACTAATTTAGATATATCCCATAAAATAATATATAAACTTGTGATAATATTTTACCAACCGACCAATCTGGCGGTATCCTGATTAAGTCAAATTAAGTCCAACCTGCCATATAGGTGGTAATATCTGTCCATAATCCAGCCATAAAGGCGGTACCAAAATAAATTTACCAACCGACCAATCTGGCGGTATCCTTGATTAATCAGGTTTAAACCAACAGAAAATAAACTTACCAACCGACCAATATAGCGGTTTCCTTGATTAGTCAGGTTTAAACCGGATTAAATTAAATTGCCAACCGACCAATATAGCGGTATCCTTTATTAATCAGTATTTTAAATAGTAAATATATTATTTCTAAGGGAGATTAATCTAAATAGTAACAGTAAAAGAATTACCTTTCACCCTAGCTGGGGAAATTACCTCCTCATGGTAAATAGTAAAAACTGTAAAAAGTAAAGAAAGTAACTTACTATTATTACAAAACGTAATTAAAAATTAATTACAAAAGTAAAAAAAATTAAAAACTAAAAGATTCTAGAGAGAGAAATTCTTTTTTACACGGATTAGAAGAGAGAGAATGGTGTCTCGAATTATGAAATTTGAATCAGATTTATAGGCAAATTTGGTTTTCAGCGTCGCGACGCCAAGCCAGCGTCGCGACGCTGGACAGTTGGACGTGGCACGCTGAGGAGGCGACACATGGTAAGGGGCTGACTGTTGACGCGACACGTGGCAAGGCGGCTAAGACTCAATTATTGTGATGACGTCATGCTGATGTGCGCGATTGACGCGGCATTGCAATTATCGGCACAATAGGATTGCGACACGTGTCATGCTCATGATTAGCTGATGCTGACGTGGCAAGTTGACTTGGTTAACCTTGTGACGTGGCTGATGACGTGGCGTGACACATGGCAAAGTTGACTCATTGACCGCTGACATGGATGATGATGTGGCGACACGTGGCAATGATAGTGTCGGCAGCGTATGCTGATGACACGTGGCACGGCGCATGTTAGCAGATTGGTTGTGATGGTGACACGTGGCACGAAGCACGTTAGCAGATTCGGCGCACACTGGGCGTCGCGACTCTGAAGGTCTCGGCGTCGCGACGCCGGAAATTACAAAAATGCCCTTTTTCGTCCAATTTTCACTATTTTGCCCCAAATCACCTCCAGAATGTCCTGAAACTTTATTTATCTACAAAATAACAACAAAACACATCAAAACGTTCATAAATCTCGAGAAACAATACAAAACATTAGGTCAAATGAGTGAGAAATAGTGATATAAATACCACTTATCACACCCCCAAACCTAACATTTTGCTAGTCCTCGAGCAAAACATAAAATAACATAAATAATTTAACTAAGCCACTTTCGTAGGGATCACGGTTGCATTTAGCATATGCAACAAGCCTTTAAACCCCTAGGTGTCCCTAGTGGACGAGTTGTAGTCTCGTGAGGGTTTACAGCAATGATACCCACAAACATTTTACAAAAGTAAAAAGTAGTAAAACTAATGCACACAAAAGCAAAAAGACAAGAGAAAAGAGAATAAAGAAGTTAGTGACTAATCAGGTGAAACTTCTACTCCAAGTTACTAGTGTTTGTTTCATTCTAAATTACTGAATAAGTAAATTCTCCAATTATTTTTACCATTCTCCATATACACAGCCAACAAAATATTAATCAACTCATTTTTGCCCACAACAGTCATAAGTGCAGTTGATAAGAGAGTAATATTTTTGTCCTAAAGTTCTATCAGATTTCACACCTTTTTGTAGCAATGGAATAACTTTTTTGATTTTTCTAATTTTTTCTTTGATTTTCTGAATTTTGACTATTTATTATTATATACAATACCTTCCGTCTATATAGCGAGCTTTGGGTCGGTGGCTCCCAAACCAGTTGGCTTTAGGGCACCAGGTGTTAAGACACCCCTACGAACTTAATTACTCAGACTTCAGATATATATATTTTTGCAGCATCTTCGATCCATGTAGCGAGCTTTGGGCCAGTGACTCCCAAACCAGTTGGTTTTAGGGCACTAGGTGTTAAAACACCCTTACAGACTTAATAACCCGGATCTTAGATACTTTATTTTTTTGTACATCAGAAATTTTTTTTTTATTATTATTTTTTTATTCCATTACTATTTATAGATGCTTCCTCCAATTAAACTAGAGCACGAAATATTACAAACTTTTCAATTACAGCTCATGTCTGTATGTTACTATGCATGTTGATAATACCTGTCAAATGAGCATATGAAGATCCATTTTAGTCAGTATTATGGAGAATTCACAAATTAAATAATTCAAAATGAAATAAACAAAAATTAACTTGTTTCTAAATAGGTTTGAGATAAGTCTCAGGAGTGGAAATTCCTTACTCAGCTATCTCTCACCAATTTCACCTTTTTAGTCAAAATATAAAAAAACACAAAAATGCAAAATATTTTGTAATTTTTGTAAAATTTTTCAATTTTTTTGTATTTTGCAAAAAATTTGGACTAAAAATAAAAACAATACTCAAACTAAAAACAAGTACTAATCAACTTATTCCCTCCCCCCAAACCTAAATGAGACATTGTCCCCAATGTCTTAAACAGTAGAAGAAGAGTTTAGAAAATAATACATGGTTAGCTGAAAATCTACAGGAAATTAAGGTTAAGATCCAAATAATCCGACGTTTCTTACCACGATCGTCCTCGGACCATTTTATCTTTGAAATGATAGGGTCAACTTTTGGTTCATAGGCTATGAGTTGGTCAATTAGATCTGGAGCAGTTCTGGCAGTAAATAGGAGTTCTTTTAAAGGTTTTGATATGAACCCATTTCTCCGAGCATCATCAAGAAACACACAAGAGAAAATCATAAAAACCCATCAACGTTGTACAGCCCAATTGTTTCTGGTGTATGTTCAGGTTCGCCCAAGATACACACAATAAATATTTCCTCCAATGTACCCAAGCCACCTGGCAAAGCAATAAAAGCATCAGCACGGTTAATCATTTCCACTAGTCGTTCAGACATACCTGGTACGATAAGTTCTTCTCCGTTTGATGGTTCAATAAGATTTGCCTCTGCCAAGGGTTTTGGGATGATTCCCAAAACGTGACTGCCTCCTTCCTGTGCGGCCTTTGAAACGATCCCCATAAGTCCGAGATTACCTCCGCCATATATTAAGTGCATATTCCTTGCGGCTAAGACTCGACCCAATTCCTGTGCTGCTTCTATGTATTGTGGTTTAGTACCAACAGTACTACCGCAAAACACACAAATGTTTTCAACTCGTCTTCTTGAAGTGGCTTCCATGTTTTACTCTGGATGTCTTTAAAAGTGCAATGATGAGTTGAATTTATAATACCTGAAAAGGGTGAGTAAAATAATAGCACTAGTACCTGCCAAATGACAATTATTAGTTAAACAAATCGTGATAGTCAAAAAGGTCTGGATCCTGTCGGAGAAAATAAAAGAAAACAACAAAACAAATTACAATTATTAGGAAAAGACAAAGAGATATAGTAATTATAAGAAAAAGTAGCGGCTTGGCCGACGTCTATGCGTCAAGGACAAGCTTCCCATCCAATTTTCTTATAAACTGGCAAACAGGGTCTTTTTGAGTCAGATTCGGAGACTTAACAGTTGTCTTTCTTTTTGAAATTGTGTATGTAATTGCGAAAGGCTATGTGAACATATCCACTGGGATGCGTCTCAAGAGTCGAAGATATATCATCTAAAGACTCCTTACTCAAGCCACCCCTAATGAATTTAATTTTGTCTTCGCGATTATCAGACACCATTCCTAAAGAACGACAACAAGTATTGCAATTCCAGCGTGCACATTTGAAACAAACACCCATTTGCTTAGCTCTACGTTTCTTTGCATAGGTGCTTCTTCCAAAACCAGATAGATATGAAATAAAAGAGTCAGAAGACTCACCTGCCAATCGGACTCGTGCTTCAATTACCCAACGAATGTCATTGGGCACACCATGGATTGTCAGTAGTCTCATTCGTTCCAAGCGAGCTTTGTAAACTTTCATTAGAGATTTTTGAGGGAGGGAAGGAAATTGCTTGTGAAGATTTGTGAGAGCTTCTTCCATCTTAAAATGACTTAATCTGCAAAAACAAACACACAAAATTAAATCACACCAAATCACAATATATACAAAAATTGCATGGGTTGCCTCCCTGCGAGCGCTAAGTTTTAAGTCGTCAGCTAGACTTTTACTTCTTGAACGTTAGGCTGGATCTGAAAGTGTGACACTTTCTTTTTGTCGCTCAAATGATTCTCCCCAGTAGTGCTTGACACGCTGACTGTTAACCTTGAATGTGTTGTTGGTATGGGATCCAATAACTGAACAGCTCCATATGGTAAAAACTGAGTGATCACAAATGGACCTGACCACCTAGATTTCAACTTTCCAGGGAAAAGTTTTAACCTCGAGTTGTACAACAACACCTGCTGCCTTGGTTCCAACTGTCTGTGCACTATTTTTCGGTCATGCCATTTTTTGGTCTTTTCCTTGTACAATTTGGCATTTTCATAAGCCTGTAGACGAAACTCCTCCAATTCGTTGAGTTGGTGCAGTCTTTTCTCTCTGCAGCTTGTGAATCAAAATTCAACTTCTTTAGTGCCCAGTACGCCTTATGCTCAAGCTCAACTGGCAGATGGCATGCTTTCCCAAACACCAATCGATATGGGGACATACCAATGGGTGTCTTGTAAGCTGTCCTGTAGGCCCATAATGCATCATCTAGTTTTGTTGACCAGTCCCTACTTGTTGATCCAACGGTTCTTTCTAGGATTCTTTTGATTTCCCTGTTTGAAACCTCAACCTGTCCATTTGACTATGGATGGTAAGCAGTGGCAATTTTGTGAGTAACTCCGTATTTGGATAGGAGTGCATCGAAGTATCTGTTGCAGAAATGAGAGCCACCATCACTGATAATTGCCCGCGGTGTTCCGAACCGAGTGAAAATATTCATTTTCAAGAATTTGATCACGACTTTTGAATCATTGGTGGGCAGTGCAATTGCTTCGACCCATTTGGAGACGTAGTCTACAGCAACCAGGATGTACAAATTTCCGAATGATGGAACAAAGGGTCCCATGAAATCAATACCCCATACATCGAATATTTCCACTTCTAGAATGTTTTGCAACGGTCATTCATTTCTCCTGGAAATATTTCCCATTCTCTGGCACATGTCACATTGAAAAGCAAAAAGATAAGCATCTTTAAAAAGAGTGGGCCAGAACAAACCTGATTGTAGGACTTTGGCTGCAGTTTTGTTTCCGCTGAAGTGTCCGCCATATGGTGATGAATGACAGTGTTGCAAAACACTGTTGATTCCTCATGTGGAACACATCGTCTCAGTAGTTGATCAGCACACCGTTTGAACAGGTACGGTTCATCCCAGACATAATGTTTGACTTCTTTGAAGAACTTTTTCGTTGCTGAGTTGTCCATTCCAACGGCCATTTTCCTGTCACAATGTAGTTGACATAGTCAGCATACCAAGGGACTTCCTGTTGTTTCATGGCAAAAAGCTGTTCATCTGGAAAAGTTTCTTTGATTGACAATTCTTTGCCAGCTGTTTCTCCATTTTCGAGCCTCGATAGATGATCTGCCACCTGATTCTCTATCCCTTTCCTGTCTCGAATATCCACGTCGAATTCTTGCAAAAGAAGTATCCAACGGATCAATCTGGGTTTGGCATCTTTCTTTGTGATCAGATATTTGATTGCTGAATGATCTGTGTAGACCACCACTTTGGGACCCAACAGATATGAGCGGAATTTTTCAAAAGCGTACACAACTGCGAGCAACTCCTTTTCGGTGGTTGTGTAGTTGAGTTGAGCTTCATTCAAAGTTCTGCTGGATTAGTAAATGGTGTGGAAAACCTTTGCTTTGCGTTGTCCCAAAACTGCACCTATAGCAAAATCACTAGCATCACACATTACCTCAAATGGAATGGTCCAGTCTGGTGCTACTATGATGGGAGCAGAGACCAGCTTCTGTTTTAAGATTTCAAAGGCTTTCTGGCATTATGTGGTGAAGTTGAAAGACACATCTTCTCCAGAAGATTACAAAGAGGTTTTGTAATTTTGGAAAAGTCTTTGATAAATCTCCTGTAAAAACCTGCATGTCCAAGAAAACTTCGAATACCTTTAACTGATGTTGGTGGAGGTAGTTTTTCAATTATCTCTATCTTTGCTTTGTCTACCTCAATCCCCTTTTGTGAGATCCGGTGTCCATAAACAATGCCTTCCTGCACCATAAAGTGGCATTTCTCCCAGTTGAGTACCAGGTTTGTATCTTCGCACCTTTGTAACACCTGTTCCAAATTTTGCAAACAATGGTCAAAAGAATCTCCAAACACAGAAAAGTCATCCATAAAAACCTCCATACTCTGCTCCAGCATGTCTGAGAAGATGGCCATCATGCAACGCTGAAATGTGGCAGGGGCATTACATAATCCAAATGGCATCCTGCGGAAAGCAAAAGTACCATAGGGACATGTAAATGTAGTTTTCTCCTGGTCTTCTGGTGTGATGGCAATCTGATTGTACCCTGAATATCCGTCCAGAAAGCAATAGAACTCATGTCCTGCCAGTCTGTCTAACATCTGGTCAATGAATGGTAGCGGAAAATGGTACTTTCTCGTGGCTTTGTTCAGTTTTCGGTAATCCATGCATACTCTCCATCCAGTCACTGTTCTTGTCGGAATCAATTCGTTCTTTTCATTGGTAATCACAGTAATTCCTCATTTCTTTGGTACACACTGCATAGGACTCACCCAACTGCTGTCTGAGATGGGGTAAATGATGCCAGCATCCAACCATTTGATGATTTCTTTCTTCACGACTTCCTTCATGATTGGATTGAGTCTCCGTTGATGCTCCACTGTGGGTTTGTACTCATCGTTCATCAAGATTTTGTGCATGCAAAATGATGGACTAATGCCTCGAATGTCTGCTATAGTCCAGCCAATGGCTTTCTTGTGCTCTCGTAACACTCTCAGCAACTTTTTCCTGCTCCAATGTTAGTGAAGAAGAAATAATAATAGGTAATTCAGAAGAGTTTCCAAGAAATGCATACCTGAGATGATTCGGAAGTAACTTCAGCTCCAACTGTCGTGGTTCTTCATTGAAGGCTTGATTCGATCTTTCTTTGGTAGTTCCAAACTTTCACCGGTGGTGTTACTTTGAATCGGAATGGTTTGTCAAGGTAGTTGATACATTCCAGGATTTCAGCATCTAGCTCGCTGTCAGTCATGTTGGTGATGCAAGCTTCAAGTGTATCTGTGGTATTTAGCTCAGTATCTTGAACTATACTATCAATAACATCAACTCTGAAACATTCTTCTTCCTTTTCATCGCTTGGAATTTCATGGCTTTGAAAACATTAAAGGTACTTCTTGGTCCGGTACTTTCATGGTCAGTTCTCCTTTTTGCACGTCAATCACAGTTTTACCTGTAGCCAAGAATGGTCTCCCAAGAATGATAGGTATTTCTTTGTCTTCTTCCATGTCAAGGATGATGAAATCTGCTGGAAGAATCAATTTGTCAACTTTGACGAGAACATCTTTAACAACACCCCTTGGAAATACGAGTGTTCGATCAGCAAGTTGTAACGAGACTGAGGTAGGCATTGCTTCTCCAATCTGCAGTTTCCTATAAATAGAAAAAGGCATCAAGTTAACACTGGCTCCTAAATCACATAAAGCCTTACCGATATAATGTTCTCCAATGGTGCATGGGACAGTGAAACTGCCAGGATCTTTCAACTTAGAAGGAAGTTTCCTTTGAATGATGGCACTGCATTCTTCCATCAGTGCTACTGTCTCGTAGTCTCCCAATCTTCGATTCGTGAAAGAATATCTTTCATGAATTTAACATAGCTGGCCATTTCTTCCAAGGCTTCTGCGAATGGGATGTTGATATGCAACTTTTTGAACACCTCCAGGAAACGAGCAAACTGCTTGTCCAGTTTGTTTTTCTGAAGTCGCTGAGGAAAAGGTGGAGGTGGAATGATTCTTTCTGGTTCCTTTTCCTTTGCTTCTTTTTCCTCCATTTGTGGAACTGTATCTTTTGGAACTTCATCAGCAGTTGTTTTGGCTCCAATATCTTTATTGATTTCAGTACCGCTTTTCAAAGTAATGGCTTGAATTTGCTCATTCCCTCGGTTTCTTGGATTTGGTTCTGTGTTACTAGGAAGATTACCCGGTGGTCTGTAACTTTGAGCATTGGCCAGTTGTCCAATTTGATTCTCCAGTGCTTTGATGGAAGCTGATTGGCTCTGAAACATAGCATCGTATTTTTTTAACATAGACATCACTTCTGTTATTCCTGGTTCATTTGTCTGTTCCTGGCCTTTGTTCTGTTGCTGAAATCCAGGTGGTGGATACATCTGCTGAAATCCAGATGGTGGATTGTTCTTTTGCCCTGAATTGTTACTCCATGAAAAATTAGGATGATTCCTCCACCCTGGGTTGTAGGTGTTGGAATATGGATTGTTCCCCTGCCTGTTGAAGTTGTTGACATAATTCACCGTCTCTTCAAGTTGGTTTGGTTCTGGTGCTCCTCCATATGGTGATCTTGTAGATCCAGTGGTAAGAGTCTCCATGAATTTGTATATCTGATCTAACTTGGTGTTGACTGTTGTATTGGCTCCACTTTCATAAATTCCTGCAATTCTTTGGATCATGCTCCTTTCTGTTGGCCATAAGGAATTATTATAGGCCATTTCTTCGATTAGGTCCCATGCTTGATCTTCTCATTTTGCCATTAAAGTTCCTCCAGCAGCAGCATCGATTGTGGTTCTCATTATCCCAGAAAGTCCATTATAGAATGTTTGGACTTGAAGCCATTTTGGAATCTCATGGTGAGGACATTTCCGGAGCAAATCTTTGTACATTTCCCAAGCTTCGTAGAGAGTTTCTGAATCTTGTTGCACAAAGGATGTGATGTCATTCCTCAGCTTTCCGTTCTGGCTGGTGGAAAGTATTTTGCAAGAAATTGGTGGCTAAAGTGTTCCACGTTGTGATAGAACCTGCTGGTAGTGAATGTAGCCAAGCTTTAGCTCTGTCCTTCAAGGAGTATGGAAAAACACGAAGTCTCATTGCTTCTTCAGCATCTCGGTTGTAATTGAAAGTGCCGCAAACTTCCAGGAAGTTGCTAATGTGAGTATTAGGATCTTCAATTGCATTTCCCCCAAACTGAACTGAGTGCTGAATCATCTGAATGCAAGTTTTGATGTCACCCGCATTTGCTGGTAATGTAGGAAGTACAATACAGGAAATGAGTATGTCAATCACCGGAATGGTTCTGTCTCGAATGGGAATTGGTGGTGCAACCTCCAAAGGTTCAGGTTCCATGTTAACAATTGCTTCTTGGCCTTCTCGCCTTTCCCTTCTCAACTGTCTGATGGTTCTTTCAATCTCTGGGTCAAGCGGTCGGAGTTCAAAGCTTCTGGTTCGTCTCATGAAGTATCTGAGAACCTGAAACACACGAAAAACAAAGATAATAAGTAAAAAGAAATTAGATACAAGTAAAGGTATCTAACCTTAAAACTAATAGTGAAAGATAAATAAGTCCCCGGCAACGACGCCAAAAACTTGACCGGCGTAAACACACACGTATAACGCAAGCGTACGTATCGTTCAAGTAGTATAAAAAGTATCGATCCCACGAGGACTTAATGCCTAAATTATTAATTTTATGAGGTCAAATGATTACTAGTATCTAACAGGTTGTTTAATTGATTTGAAATGGCGACGATTCTAAATTTAAAGACAAGTAAATAAAATTGTTTGAAAGTAGATTTTAAGAAAATTCAATATTAAAAACTATCTAGGGTTGTGATTTCTTTTAATATCATTTTAAAGATGAAGTGGTAAACTTATAATTGGGTAAAATATTGATTTATTAACCTGGAACACTAAATTATGTAAAAGCATCTTCTGATGGTCAATTACAAATACCCAGTATAATCCAATTGAATCATATGTCTATGTCAACCAAATTACCTAGATTCATTAAGATTAAGTTCCAATTATGGCTACCCCCGCCCGACAGGTATATTCCTATCCTGTAAGGAAATCTATTAAAGGGTTATCTATCCTCAAGGAAGATCGTGGGCTATTGAGTCTGAGGTCTTAAACTTAAAATCCCTATGTCTAGTTCATTTTAAGTTTACCTAGTCAAATTAATTAATGGACAGTTAATTAAAAAGTATTAAGATTAAGACTCAATAAATAAATCTTTATATTACCCAAACTATAATCTAACCCCATATAAACCGGTGATATTGAAATTCATCACAACCCCAGATAACTAATTTAGTTACAACAAATAACTAGGGCTAATAAAAACTTAAAAGACATAAAATGAAAATGCTGAAAAGTAACTGCAGTGAGTAAAATGCTGAAAACTAAATTACAAATGAAATAAAATGCTAAGGTAAAAGGAATTACTTTTACTACTACTAATTTAGATATATCCCATAAAATAATATATAAACTTGTGATAATATTTTACCAACCGACCAATCTGGCGGTATCCTGATTAAGTCAAATTAAGTCCAACCAGCCATATAGGTGGTAATATCTGTCCATCATCCAACCATAAAGGCGGTACCAAAATAAATTTACCAACCGACCAATCTGGCGGTATCCTTGATTAATCAGGTTTAAACCAACAGAAAATAAACTTACCAACCGACCAATATAGCGGTTTCCTTGATTAGTCAGGTTTAAACCGGATTAAATTGAATTGTCAACCGACCAATATAGCGGTATCCTTTATTAAGCAGTATTTTAAATAGTAAATATATTATTCTTAAGGGAGATTAATCTAAATAGTAACAGTAAAAGAATTACCTTTCACCCTAGCTGGGGAAATTACCTCCTCATGGTAAATAGTAAAAATTGTAAAAAGTAAAGAAAGTAAATTACTATTATTACAAAATGTAATTAAAAATTAATTACAAAAGTAAAAAAAATTAAAAACTAAAAGATTCTAGAGAGAGAAATTCTCTTTTTACACGGATTAGAAGAGAGAGAATGGTGTCTCGAATTCTGAAATTTGAATCTGAATTTATAGGCAAAATTTGGTTTCAGCGTTGCGACGCTGGAACAGTTGGACGTGGCACGCTGAGGAGGCGACACGTGGCAAAGCGGCTGACTGTTGACGCGACACGTGGCAAGGCGGCTAAGACTCAATTATTGTGATGACGTCATGCTGACGTGGCGATGACGCGGCATTGCAATTGTCGGCACAATAGGATTGCGACAAGTGTCACGCTGTGATTAGCTGATGCTGACGTGGCAAGTTGACTTGGTTGACCTTGTGACGTGGCTGATGACGTGGCGTGACACATGGCAAAGTTGACTCATTGACCGCTGACATGGATGATGATGTGGCGACACATGGCAATGATAGTGTCGGTAGCGTATGCTGATGACACGTGGCACGGCGCATGTTAGCAGATTGGTTGTGATGGTGACACGTGGCACGACGCACGTTAGCAAAGTCAAACTTCTCAAATTCTGATCCGTTGACCCGTCGTACGTTAGCAGATTCGGCGCACACTGGGCGTCGCGACTCTGAAGGTCTCGGCGTCGCGACGCCGGAAATTACAAAAATGCCCTTTTTCGTCCAATTTTCACTGTTTTGCCCCAAATCACCTCCAGAATGTCCTGAAACTTTATTTATCTACAAAATAACAACAAAACACATCAAAACATTCATAAATCTCGAGAAACAATACGAAACATTAGGTCAAATAAGTGAGAAATAGTGATATAAATACCACTTATCAACAATCTATGTCATGCGTAGTATACGTAGTATTGTGTATAGCGATCCAGTATCGGATGTCACGTGCTAGGCCTGGGGCTGGAATTATGTCTGCCCCGTACAAAGCACATGTCGGATGTCTAGTAACTAGTCTCTATAATCGGATGAACATGACCTAGTCATATCATCCCGATGACTGCAGTACTTAAGAGTACTAGTTCCGTATCCTACGTGACATCATCTCCACTATGACTGGAGTGATACTTCCATCTTGACATCACACCCAATACACTACAATTCTCAATATACCCAGCAGAGGCGTACACAGAACCGGTTAAAGCCCTGGACGACCAAAACCAAAGCATATTGATTTTCGCAAGTATTAGCAGTGCAAGTCTCAGGTTAAGACCAAATACACCTACCCTGATTTCAGACTTCCATAGACACATAGTCATACTACCAATGGAATTCCGAGGGGTCTATCCAGAGCGAAGCTGTTTTCCGTACCATCGGTAAAACACAACCTCCTATTACACTTGCATGAGTATCCAATACCCAAATATATGAGAACTATGATATTGTGCCCTCACAACGCGCACAAGTGTAATACTAGTCTCTTACGCATTATCGATGTCCAATCTCGATAATACTCTGACTAGGGATATTTAATGATTAATCCTTCGAGGACTGATACTATCTCATATCATCTCAATCCGGGAACTAATCATAAGGACCTCCTATCATTTATACATCTAGGTGATCTAATCACAAATGATAAGAGTGCAATCTCCTTGTCACATAGTTAATTTGTACAACAACACCATGATCTGTACAAATAGTGACGCTATGGGTCATAATTGTCCAACAGTAAATACACGCTTTCCATGGAAATATGAGAATACACATCACTGTGAATTGTCTAGGCTCATTGATGGTCTAGTTAGGTGTCTATATACTCACTAGAGTAGGGCTACTGGAAAGAAGATTTATCATTCATTCTATTGGGATCTGCCTCGACTACTCCATGTCTTAGGGCTCCATAATTTTTATCAACAATTCTCAGGTCTCCATTCACGTTATTGTCTTTAAGCTACGTTATCCATGTCACTATATATACTGAAATTTCTTGCTACTTTTGCACCCTTCTATAATATTTATTTCCATTTTCTATCTCTTGGCTCTAAGCAGTGCTGTTGAGGCTAATATTGGTTCATTCTTATAGGCTACTTTCTAGATCTTTATACTATGCTCTTACATCCCCCTCCTCGGAGATGCTACCGGCAGGGAATAGGCAACCCTATCTCTCTGAGCCTCTGACTTTCTGACTCTGTTCAACACTACTAATCTCATCTCAAATAACAACTCATACATGGGACCATTGCCCCACTCAATAACACAAAACAAATGCAATACAGTACAAATAATAGTATACTTAATAATACTTCTCTATACAACTCTGTTCATAGACACCTTGACTTATAACACACACAATCACAACTATACAAGAAACTGATACATGACTTCACTTTGACTGTGACTGAACTATAACTCTGCACTCGATCTCTTGGACCCAAACACCCTAGTGACTGCCATCATTATCCATCCTCTCTAGCTCATCCTTCGGGTAACATGTAAAATAGAAAACTGGGAGTGGGGTGGTTAGATCATTTGAACGACCTAGTGAGTGGATGACATACTTTATGAAAACTCATTTTTCTGAAATCAAATCATCTCGAGAAAACCGATCTTTTCTGAAATCCATTTTGTATCTGAAACCCAATCTCTTTTCTTGAAGCTTTTCTGGAAATCTTTCCTTCAGTAAAACTCTGATATATTATGTAAAACTGAGTTCTCTTGAAAACTTTTTCATTAAACTTATCATTTTTGAAAATCATATCTTTGAATATCTTATTTTTGAAAATTTGTATCTGAAAACTGTCTCTGAAAACCTGATGTATAAGTGTGTTATGTCTCGCCGTCCCCCTATATGCCTAAACTATTGGTCTTGGGGCGTTACATCTTGTCGTCCCCCGAGCCACTGAACTAGAGCCAGATGTGCAGATCAATGCTATCATCTCGACTCTGAATCTAGGGTCTATGGGCATTATGTCTCACCGTCCCCCTAGCCCTAAAATCTAGGATCTAGGGGCATTACGTATCGTCGTCCCCCTAGTCATTCTCCACATGTGCACATGTTTTGAATCCGTTAATTCCAGTATCTGTACCAAGTTACAACTGAGGTGGGTTTTCCATCATGCCTCCTAAAATCATCAAAATCATGCTTTTAAAATTATCACTTTCTAAACCTTTTCTCAAAACATCCTCATTCAAAATCATAATTGAAAGTAAACTTGGCTAGCGCTCTAAGGGCTAAAAAATAAGTCTTAATTAAAAAAAAAATCAGTAAATATCAATTTGAGAAAATGGTCCACGCATAGATTTGGAATCTGGTTGATATTACTTTACTTACCCGAAGGAAATTACGGTTTCTGTGATAATCTATAATTGGTAAACTTTATTAAAATATTAGTTGTGAAACATGCTTCTGAAGTAGGCTAGGTTTCCTAATTCAACTAACTATTACCACTATATGGCGTATGATGCTTGTAACATGACATAACGTACGTATATGAGCTGATACGAAACTCTTAGGGTGACATCTAACATCCTAAGTTAAAACTGAAATAAAATGAAACTAATTCTATCTTGCGTCGCGATATCAGGTCTGGCACATCGCGACGCCCAAACAGCTAGTCGAGGCAGAGAGTAACTTCTTGTTACGCATCACGACGCCAGAGGTAGTGCGTTACAACACTCACATGATAAGACCCGAGGTAGAGCTTCTGCTTATTGCGCGTCATGAAGCTGAGTGTTCCATGTCGTGACTCCGACATGTTCAGACCAAAGGCAGAAGGCCTCTTATTGTTACGTGTCGTGACGCTGGAGGTTGAGCGTTGCGACTCTAGCCCGATTTCAAGGCCTAGCTCCAACTCTTCAATGACATACTCAAGCAATCCCCACACCCTTAGGCTAACACTAACATATAAACACTTTTCTAACTTCAACATGTCTAAAACATCATCCATCACCAGACATAATTTCCCAACACATCCATACTCAATTTGCCAAGGGCTTGATCATACTACATTGGGAGCTTTCAACTCCAAACCAAAGAATCCATGTCTAAACATTTTCATTTTCCTCAAAACACAACAAAAACAACAATCCCCTTCCTTACTACTTTCGGCCAACCCCCTCTAAATTAGGGAAACTTGAATATTTTGATAAACAAATCTAATACATGTTTATATCTACATGAGAGTGAATGACTACATATGCTATCAACTTATCTCAAGGTCAAATGCTCAAAGTTGAAAGCTAGGTGTGGGACACAGGAACTGGGCGACGCATGCTATTCTAGGCTCGCGGCCTGATTGGGAGTACGAAGTAGTCCTCGGGGGACTAAACCGGAGAATAATAGAGTCGCCACCCAGTGTGAACCGGGACATATATTTAAGGCCGCACTCACCCCTCGCAAGGGAAGACCTCAAACCGTTGGGTTTGGAATGGTCCCTTACTTATGCCACTTGTAATAAAATGATTTGTGCAATAATCTAACCAAGCCTTAGCAACATATTTTTCCAAGTGTACAATAATCCTAAATTCACATACATGAAGATGAAGTTTGCATCTAAATTTGTATAGAACCTATGTCCAAGTTTGCATACTTTCAAAAATACATCATTATAATGGCAAGCATTCATGAATACAGAAATGCAAATAAATCATAGTGATAATAGCATGCGATATCAAAATGACGGTAAATATGCAATTTCAAATTGATAGACACAGAAGCGCAAACAAATAACATTCGGAATTTAAATGACGAATAATAAATAAATCAAAGCAACATAAAAAAAAGAATGTGCCGTTTACTCAAGCGGTACGTGGAGTTGTATCCCGAGTACAGATCAGACTACCGTCCATTCAGAATCGGCTATGAAATTTATGTCCGGGTTTCCATCCGATATACCGCGAGAATTGACACATCTTTCATTTTGTCCCAAGGCCACAACATACAATATTTCGTAATACATGCATATTTACCTACTCAAGGGACACAACATGCATTTTAACATAATAATCATGCGAACAATACTCAATAAATAATAAAAATAAAACTGAAACGAGTGTGAAAAATACCCTCAGGTCTAACCTTTTTTGCCGACTTTCGGACTTGCGTTTCACGGAGATCGGAAGGGTTAAAGCTCATCACTTGTCCATTTCTTTGGCTTAGCGTCTTAGCTCGCTGTTTCGCTATTTCGCTGTTTTGCTTGCTGTTTGACCTCCGTTTGGCTGCTGTTTTCTCTGTGTTTCTGCGTACTGTTTCAAGTCTTCAAAGCTACTGTTTTTGCATTTTTTAAAGGTCCAGGGGCTGCTGTTTTGGGGTATTTTTTGGGGTTGTTTGCTCACTGTTTTAGGGTGGTTTCTGGGTCTGTTTTAAAGGGACTGTTTCAGGTTTATTTGGTTGGCAGTGTGAGGGAATATTAGGCTGATGTGTGCATGACTTTAAGAGGTTTTTGAGGCTGTTCAGGGGGATAATTCTGGATAGTTTTCGGTAATTATTGGGGTAGTTTTCTGGACAGATTTGCGGTGAAGGGAAGCAGTTTGTGGATGGACTGTTACGTGAGTTTGGCTGGGCAGTTTATGTGAGTGGGTAATGCCATGGCAGTGTGTGGTTAATAGGGGGGTATGTGTTGATACGTGAAGGCTAGGTGGCTTGCGTTAAGGGGCAGTGGCTGTTGCATTGAGGGCTTTGTTAATTGTTCGTTTGCATGAGTGCCTTAGGTTTGAAGCTGTGCCGCGTTGTGAAGGGCGAGCTGGCTGATGGCTGCTGTGGACGTGTGTTTGGTCGTTTGGAGTTTTGTTGATGAGTTTTGTGTGTTCAAGGTCATGAAGGTATAGGGCAGTTTGAGGGTTTGTCGGTGCTTGTTTGTGAGGGGTACGTGAGAGGTGAGTTAAGGCGTGAGAGCGTGTATTTTTTTTTTAGGGTTTTGTTATTTTGGTCGTCAATGTTGGAGACATCCCAGAGGAGTGTCTTGGTTTGGCTTTGTTTATATAGAGAAGGGCTAGGGCTTCTCCTTGTCTCACAAGGAATGAATTTTGGCATTAAAGAGAGGATTTGATTTGGTGTTGGATAAGGAAATCAATGGATTGAGCGGGGACAAAATTTGGTGAATTAGGAAGGTTGAACATTTGATTTGCTTGGTTAGGCATTTAATTTGTTAGATTAGGAAGTCAATATTTTTAATTGGTTATGATTGATTTTAATTAGGCATAATATTTCTTTAATTTAGTATATAATATTTGGATTAGGAAGTTACAATATTTTTAATTGGTATAATTATATTTTATGTCTTATTTAATTTGGTAAATGACTTAATTAATATTTTATTTAGTTAATATTTAATTTAATTAATATTTAATTTAATTAATATTTAATTTAATTTGGGTGAATTTTAGAGGCCATGGGCGTGTGGGCCTAGGTGGGTGTGGGCGTGGGCTTTGTCTTGGTAAGCTAGGTGTTGTGTTGGTTTGGTGAGTGGGTTTGGGCCAAGGTTAAATGGTTCTGGGTTTTTTTAGGCTAAAGGTGCATTAAAACGGAGGTCCAACGAGCGAGCTTGGAGCTAAACAAGTGAATAAAAATCTAATGAAACACGGATTCCCTTCCGACGACCATTTCCCGTAATATCCTTAACTAAAAAGGTAGTGTCTCCAGATGAGACTCATCATAGGGACTCACATGCAAAAATGCAGTGCCTACACTAGGTGTAGGCACTGCATTTTGCATATAAGTCCCGATGATGAGTCTCGTACGGAGGCATTACTCTTTAGGTTGCGAAAGTCGCGGGAAACGAATGTCGGAAGGGGAAATTCAGAATAAGTATGTCATCGGATTCAATTCACATGTTCACTGCTTTCGCGTTCGTGCTGCGTTCGTGAGCACGTTCGAACGTCAAGCAGATTACGGGCATTCGTGTAGCGTTCGAATCGGCGTTCGAACGGTGTCAGTACTTCTGGTTTTGCTACTAGCCTCACGCCCAAGCCCAATTAGCCCATCCAAAAAAATAATTAAAATATTTAAAATACATGTCACAAATTAAATTAAATTAAATTAATAAAATCGAATCCCTTCCTAATCTAATAAAATCCCTTCCCTTATCAAACACCAATTAAGATATTCACTCCCTAAATTAAACCCATCTTTTCCTTTCATAAACCAATCAAAACACTTCCCTTTTTTTGAGGATTCCCTTCCTTACCTAGAAACCCTAGCAAACCATTATAAAAAGAAGCCTAAACCAACCTTAGAACTCCTAGCTCATTCTCACAAAAACACAAAAGAAAATAACCTAGCATTCACACCCAAGGCAAAAAAAAAAAAGCAAGAAGCAAATAATTCTCTCTTCTCCTCCTCCCTACCATCACCGAAACACTCTCCCAAAACAGCAAAGGAACATCACCAAAACACCCCCATAAATAGTAAACATCATCACTACAAAACACCCTGAAAATAAAGCCCTAATTCACGCACCAACAGCCTTAAACAGCAGCCCCAACTCACACCAAAAACAACACCAAAATTGCAACCCAAGCAGTGAAAACCGCAACCCCTAATACCCTTAAAAATGCAAAAACAGTCCCTTAATACAGTGAAAACAGCAGCAAAACGGAATAAAAATAGCAGCCCAAACAGCGAAAGGAAACGTTGAACCGGAGGAATTGAGGAGCATCAACCATTCCGACAACTGCATACCGCACTTCTGATAGACGACTAAAGAGGTTAGACCTAAGGGCACCTTCTTTATTTATTATCCTTTATTTTCATTTATTTTAGTACCTTATTTCATATGAGTGTTGTGGATTGGTGCATGATGTGATTTCCGGATGAATGGAATATGTGTTCTCTCTTGTGGTATATCAGATGGAAACCCAGACGTAAATTCCATAGCCGAATCCGAATGGACGGTATTACGGTTTGTACTCGGGATACAATGCCACATACCACTGAGAGATTCATATGTTTCGTTTCATCCAACCTTGCGTTTTAAGCATGATTTAGTCGTTAGTATGTTATTTATTTTTAAGCATGATTTAGTCATTAGTATGTTATTACTTTTTGCATGTTACTTATTTATGCATGGTAATATAATGCGCATGGGCTAGCTAGGGTGGATTAATGGTCCTCCGTTTTAAGGGATGAAAAGCCAAATGGCTACCTTTGCCACGATACTTTGCCGCGCCCGACGAAGTATGTTTGATTGAATGTGAGATATGTTTAATCGGATATACGAAGTTCCACATTATTGTCTCACTCTTTTGTATGCATCGTAATATAATGCGCATGGGCTAACTAGGGTGGATTAAAGGTCCTCTATTAGAGGGAAATGTCTGAAGGCTACCTTTACCACGATGTTTTGCCGCGCCTTTTATTATGTCATTTACCCTTCGCATATCATTGCTTTATTTACGCATGCATTGCATTCTAGTGCGCATGGGCTTACTAGGGTGGATTAAAGGTCCTCTATTCGAGGGAAATTCTTAAAGGCTACCTTTACCACGATGTTTTGCCGCGCCGGACGAGGTACACTCGATTGAACGTGAAATGTGTTCAATCGGGCACACGAGGTCCTACATTGTGTATTTTTTCACCCATACATGTGTTTGCTGCGAATGATGAAGCTGTTCCTCCTAGTTTATTTGATCTTGCATTTTTAATAAAGACATTGATATTATCTACTTGTTCGAACCTTTTCTTAATGATAATAAAGACGTTCATTTCGCTTACTTGCCTGAGTCTCTTCCTTTCAACCTGCAACATGAGTATATTTGACAAAATCATGATACTCAGCGATGTTTAGAACACGGGGAATCCTCGGAAGAAGCAAGCAGAAAAGACAGGATAGCCATTCAGAAATTGGGAAACAGGGCGGTGAAGCTGTCAGACTTAGAAGGGAATGAGCTCACCGAGCCAACCAATGTGGATAGAATGAAGCGGTACTTTGCCTGAGGAAGAGAAGACCGAATAGTCATAAAGGAAACTGGCAGAAGACCTAACCCAACAGAATAGGAAACTCATTCGTGCATGCATGCATACACCTAACGCACTTGCATTCTTTTATTTTTCTGTGTTTTGTTTTGTTTGTATTCACATGTTTCAACGAAGAAAAAGAGAAAGCGTCAAATGCAAGCCAACCAGAAGCAGCAACAGTACAGTGTCAGCAGTTTTCAGGAATGAATCACAGGGGGCGAGGCCCACATTAGTATCAGTTTTGGGGTGAGGCCTACACCAGTATCAGTTTGAGGTGAGGCCCACACCAGTATCAGTTTGGGGCGAAGCCCACATTAGTATCAGTTTTGGGGCGAGGCCTACATCAGTGTCAGTTTGAGGCGAGGCCCACACCAGTATCAGTTTGGGGCGAGGCCCACATCAGTATCAATTTGGGGGCGAGGACCACATCAATATCAGTTTGGGGCGAGGCCCACATCAGTATCAGTTTGGGGGGCGAGGCCCACATTAGTATCAGTTTGGGGGTGAGGCCTGTTGGTTTCTATTAAGGTCCCAAGATCAATAATAAGCATGAAATATGTGCGAATACAAATCGAAGAAGTTACGGAATACTCACATCAATCGGTTGAGCGACGCGGCAAGCAACGAAACTTCATTTTCTGCCTTGGACTGCATTCGGCAGTGAGCAGATCACAGCCTACTGGTTTCGGTTTTTCTCTCCAAATTTTAAGCTCCAAGATTCGTCAAACGATTCTCGGCTCATGGGTGGACTTCCCTATCACCTTCGCATGTCTCGTAAGTGTGCTAGCACTTGATATTTTGCCACAAAAATCCCACTCTTGGCTTCCCTTTGCTCGGTTTTCTGGGCAGAAAACAGAAGAAGAAATGGCAGTGAACTGCCGAGAGAGAGAGGAGAATATGGTGAGAGAGAGATGAAAATGTGTTAAGTAAATTTTGGTATTTGATTTCTCAAACATATACCAAACTTTTTGGCTTTTAAGAAGTCAAACTTTTAAAGCTTTTAACCACTACATCAATCAATCAATCAATCACATCAATCAAATTGTCAAGTCACATCACTCAAAGTGACAAGTGATTTGACGCTTGATGCGACTAATGATTTGACGCTTGATTTTACTTGCGTGCCGCACTCGAATTCGAAATGCGAATGCGCTAGCAAACAATCTCGGGCTCGGATTCGCTAATTCCAAATTAACAAATTTTGGTTGCGTCGTAATTAAATGATTACGGCTAGCGAAATCACTATTCGCGTCGCTAACGAATTAATTCTAAATTAATTCGTTCGCCCGAATTAAAATCTAATTTTAATTCCGCGTCGAAATCCAATTTCGTTTAATATATCAAATATATTAATTAATCGATTAATTTTAAATTAATCGTTATCTCTCTTTTAATGATATTTTATCCTATATAAAATATCTCCACAATTAATCCCATATTAATTTTCTCTCTCTTCTAATTAATCCCAGATTAATTTAGAGTGTGAGTTATACGTCATCGGTGAATCTTTGGGAAGCGACCCATGAGATCCCCGGATATGTTGGCAATAAATTCAGTCGTCGGACTATCCGAACATGTAAGTACCTCGTACTACGTTTATACCGATTTATAAGACAAGGTTGGCTTCTAGCAAAGCGCCATGCCTACCCAATTCTATGGAAATATCCTTACAGGAATAAAGGATCTATATCAGGCGTAGTATACGTAGTATTGCATATTTCTGTCCAGTATCGGATGATCACGTGCTAGGCCTGGGGCTGGAATTGTGTCTGCCCCGTACGAAGCACATGTCGGATGTCTGGTAACTAGTCTCTATATCAGATAACTATGACCTAGTCATATTATCCGATGACTGCAGTACTTAAGAGAACCAGTACCGTATCCTACGTGGCCATCATCTCCATATGACTGGAGTGACACTTCCGTCTTGACATCACACCCAACACACTACAATTCTCAATATACCCAGCATTTGCGTACACAGAACCTGTTAAAGCTCTGGACGACCGCAACCAAAGTATATTGATTGTCGCAAGTATTAGCGGTGCAAGTCTCAGGTTAATACCAAATACACATATCCTGATTTCGGACTTCCATAGACACATAGTCATACTACCAATGGAATTCCGAGGGGGTCTATCCAGAGCGAAGCTATTTCCCGTACCATCGGTAAAACACAACCTCCTATTACACTTGCATGAGTATTCTATACCAAATATATGAGAACTATGTTGTTGTGCCCTCACAACGCGCACAAGTATAATACTAGTCTTTTACGTATTTATCGATGTCCAATCTCAATAATACTCTAACTAGGGATATTTAATGATTTATCCTTCGTGGACTGATACTGTCTCATATCATTCTCCATCCAAGAAAAAATCATAGGGACCTCTCATCATTTATATATCTTGGTGATCTAATCACAAATGATGAGAGTGCAATCTCATTTGTTACATAGTTAATTTGTACAACAGCACCATGATCTGTACAAATAGTGACACTATGGTATAATTGTCCAACAAGGCCCACATCAGTATCAATTTGGGGGCGAGGCCCACATCAGTATCAGTGTGGGGAAGAGTCTCAGGGCTGAGGCCCACATCATCAGTATCAGTTTTGGGATGAGTCCCAAGGTCGAGGCCCACACATCATCGGAATGCCGGGAATGGCACTCCGAGAATGGAGCATGGTTCGGGAATGAACAAGTCGAGAATGGCATTCCGAGAATGGAGCAAGGCTCGGGAATGAACAAGCCGGGAATGTCACTTTGAGAATGGAGCAAGGTTCTGGAATGAACGAGTCGGGAATGGCACTACGAGAATGGAACACGGTTCGGGAATGAACAAGCCGAGAATGGCACTCCGAGAATGGAGCACGGTTCGGGAATGAACAAGCCGAGAATGGAGCACGGTTCGGGAATGAACAAGCCGGGAATGGCACTCCCAGAATGGAGCACTGTTCAGGAATGAACAAGCCGAGAATGGCACTCCGAGAATGGAGCAAGGTTCGGAAATAAACAAGCCGGGAATGGCACTCCAAGAATGGAGCAAGGTTCGGGAATGAACGAGCCGGGAATGACACTCCGAGAATGAAGCAAGGTTCCGGAATGGACAAGCCGGGAATGCCACTCCGAGAATGGAGCACGGTTCGGGAATGAACCCGTGGTCGAAGCACCTCACCACCATATCAACTCAGTTCAAAGCAACATGCAAGTCAGGTGGCAGCTGGCGAGCCAATGCATTGCATAAACTTTGATAGGATTGTCATTGTCACACACTGCACAAGTCCCATCAAAGTGGGGGCGACTGTAGGCACTGCATTTTTGCATATAAGTACCGATAATGAGTCTCGTACGAAGGCACTAATATTTAGGTTGCGAAAGTCACGGGAAACGAATGTCGGAAGGGGAAATTCAGTAAGTATGTCATCAGATTCAATTCACATGTTCACTGCTTTCGCGTTCGTGAGCACGTTTGAACGTCAAGCAGATTGCGGGCGTTCGTGTAGCTTTCGAATCGGCATTCGAACGGTATCGGTACTTCTGGTTTTGCTGCTATCCTCACGTCCAAGCCCAATTAGCCCATCCAAAAAAATATTTAAAATATTTAAAATACATGTCACAAATTAAATTAAATTAAATTAATAAAATCGAATCACTTCCTAATCTAATCAAATCCCTTCCCTAATCAAACACCAATTAAGATATTCACTCCCTAAATTAAACCCATCTTTTCCTTTCATAAACCAATTAAAACACTTCCCTTTTTTTGAGGATTCCCTTCCTTATCTAGAGACCCTAGAAAACCATTATAAAAAGAAGCCTAAACCAACCTTAGAACCTCTAGCTCATTCTCACAAAAACACAAAAGAAAAAAACCTAGTATTCACACCCAAGGCAAAAAGAAAAGCAAGAGGCAAATAATTCTCTCTTCTCCTCCTCCCTACCATCACTAAGACACTCTCCCAAAATAGCAAAGGAACATCACCAAAACACCCCCATAAATGGTAAACATCATCACCGCAAAACACCCTGATAACAAAGCCCTAATTCACGCACCAACAGCCTTAAACAGCAGCCCCAACTCACGCCAAAAACAACACCAAAACTGCAGCCCAAGCTGTGAAAACCGCAACCCCTAATACCCTTAAAAAACGCAAAACAGTCCCTTAATATAGTGAAAATAGTGACTAGAAAATACAGTGAAAACATCAGCAAAATGGAGTAAAAACAGCAGCCCAAACAGCAAAACAGCGAAAGGAAATGTTGAACCAGTGAACCGGAGGAATTCAGGAGCATCAACCCTTCCAACAACCGCATACCGCACTTCCGATAGATGACTAAAGAGGTTAGACCTGAGGGCACCTTCCTTATTTATTATCCTTTATTTTCATTTATTTTAGTACCTTATTTCATATGAGTGTTATGGATTGGTGCATGATGTGATTTCTGGATGAACAGAATGTGTGTTCTCTCTTGTGGTATATCAGATGGAAACCCGGACGTAAATTCCATAGCGGAATCCGAATGGACGGTATTGCGGTTTGCACTCGGGATACAATGCCACGTACCACTTGAGAGATTCACATGTTTTGTTTTATCCAACCTTGCGTTTTAAGCATGATTTAGTCGTTAGTATGTTATTACTTTCTGCATGTTACTTATTTATGCATGGTAATGTAATGCACATGGGCTAGCTAGGGTGGATTAAAGGTCATCTGTTTTGAGGGATGAAAAGCCAAAAGGCTACATTTGGCACGATGCTTTGCCGCGCCGGACGAAGTATGTTTGATTGAATGTAAGATATGTTTAATCGGATATACGGAGTTCCACATTATTGTCTCACTCATTTGTATACTTCGTAATATAATGCGCATGGGCTAACTAGGGTGGATTAAAGGTCCTCTATTCGAGGGAAATGCCTGAAGGCTACCTTTACCACGATGTTTTACTGCGCCTTTTATTATGTCATTTACCCTTCGTATATCATTGCTTTATTTATGCATGCATTGCATTCTAGTGCGCATGGGCTAACTAGGGTGGATTAAAGGTCGTCTATTCGAGGGAAATGCTCTTAAAGGCTACCTTTAACACGATGTTTTACCGCACCAGACGAGGTACACTCGATTGAACGTGAAATGTGTTCAATCGGGCACACGAGGTCCTACATTGTGTATTTATTCACCCATACATGTGTTTGTGTTATTTCAGATGCCATTTTGGCAATTTTGTTCGAACGCATTTTCAAACGCTACACGAACGTATGCATCTTGCCTCATTCCTTTCGAACGTATTTACGAACGCTACACAAACATAAGCATTCTGTCTTATTTCCATTCGAACACGTCTCAGAACACTACTCGAACGGCATGCATTTTATTGTATCATGCATCAGGTCTCATCCTGTTCGAACGCGTTATCAAACGATATACGAATGCGGACATTCTGTTTATCGTTCGAATGCATTATCAAATGCTACTCGAACGCTTGCATTTTGTTTCCCGTTCGAACGTGTTTACGAATGCTACTCAAACACGCATGCATTTTATCGTATCATGCATCAGGTCTCATCCCGTTCGGATGTGTTATCAAATGCTATACGAATGCGGACATTCTGTTTATCGTTCGAACACATTATCAAACGCTACTCGAACGCTTACATTCTATTTACAGTTCGAACTCGTTTACGAACTCTACACGAACGCGCACACACTGGACAGATTCCTTCATCATGTTTCATGCATATTTGTTCCCTTAGTCATTCCATTCCCCATCATATGCTTAGTTAGCTCTCTTTAATATTTATGCCTTTACCGTTATTGTTTATTTATATTTTCTGTATTTATTCGATATGCTCATGAGATTGTGTGCTCGCTTTTATTATTAATGCCTTTAAAGTTGTTATTAGTTACATTATTGCACTTTATTGTTTAATACGTTCATGAATTATGTATTTTGCCTTCATTTTTTCATTTACGACTATGGGTGTGCAAACTTGTATGTTGCTTAAATTATCAGGTATGTGTTGCATGAGATTTGGTTGTACTATTGCATAAATCATTTCATTACAAGTGGAATAAGTAAATGACCATTCTGAACCCAACGGTTTGAGGTCTTCCCTTGCGAGGGGTGAGTGCGGCCTTAAATCATTTTCCCAGGTGGTGACTCAATTTTTAGTTCTCCGATTTAGTTCCCCCGTGGGCTATTCCGTACTCCCAACCAGGCCGCGAGCCCGGGACAGCGTCGCCGATTTTTGTGTCCTACACTAGGGTTCATGGGCATTTCGAAAATAAGAATAAAAATTCATGCACCAATCGAAATTAAAGAAGAAAAGGGATTATGGGGAGTCACATGCTTGGAATGGATCTTGGGATTATCACTTCATCAAAAATGACATTGGGAATTGAAGAAATGTGAGAGGAAGCTCCTCACCCATTCACATTTTTGGCTTTGAAAGAAGATGAATGAATAGTCCCATATTTATAGGGAAATGGCTGATTTTTGTGTAATGAGATGAATGGTTGAGATGGTGCCATATCACTCAATTATAGTTAATTCCCGAATTTTACTATAGCAGCCATGGAATTCACGATTTTTGTCATGCTTCTGATTCAAATTTGGAAAAATGTCCAACGAATTAAAAATCAGAGATTGAATGAAGATGTTATGGCCTAAATACTAAAGGCTATTTGGAGTAGAACATCGACAAATCTCATATCGTAACTGTGAGAAATTTATCGACTGTCCGAAAAGTAATTCCACAAACACATATAAACTTGAACATGATTTATATTATATATTACGTCATCTATGACATAATAGTCATCGAGATTACCGAGTAGTAGTCGTTGAAATTACCGGGGGGGTTAAAAATACCTTGTAGTATTTATGGTAAGACTGAGGTTAATCATATATTCCTTCTTTTGTATACCCTTCTAATCTTGTTGGCGTTACATATCGTGAAATCGCTTTCACTCAAGGCGGTGGATCATTATGTGATGATAACTATCATTTGTTGGCATGTACTTCGGGTATAAAAAAGGTGTGTTCATTGGTCGATTGAACCCTTGGGTGGAGAGACCTAGTTATGGAAAAACCTTCGCCAATGAGAGCCTAATCTTGAACCCTGGATCAAGCCCATATGTAAGCCAATAGTTGCTTGCCTATAGGATTGAGCCTCTCTAATGCTTGTCTTTGGGCTTTAAAAATTTGATGTAATTTAATCCTTTTATCGTGAATTATAAACTTATTGAGTCTTTCACTAGGACAAGTTTATATTTCATGATAATTTGGTTGAAGTTTTTGAAATGTCAATGGGCCAAGTTTATGAAAACCTTGTTGGGCCTATAGTGTTTCATTATGGTCCAAAAGTACCAAAAACATGAGTCTGATAGCTGTATTGGCTTTCATCCAAAAGGGTACGCCTTATTTTGGCCCATTAGGATGTCCTGAAACAATGAAACGATCTCAATATTAGGCATAGTCATTTGTAAGTGGGCGGCCTTTGTCTTTAGTGATGGAAAAGAACCTGAGGTAGTCAAATTTTATCTTTTTGCATAGAACATGACGAGTTTGTGAACCCCATGTTAATACATAAGCTAAACCAAACCTAGGGAAGATATTAGACATACCACGTGTGCGGGAGGAGTAAGATTGGAAAGATATATGCTGATGATTGAGTTGTCAGACAATTATGATCCATGGCGTCACTATTTGTAAAAGACATTGTGGTTTTTGTACAAATTAATTATGTAGAAATGGAAATTACATTTTATCATTTTGTAATTTGATTACTTAAATATATAAATGATAAAAGTCCTTATGATTAGTTCCGGATTATAAGATATGAGAAAGTATCAATCCATAACGGTTTAATCATTAAATATCCATAGTCGTAGTATTATCGAGACTAGACATCGATAATGCGGAATAGACTAGTATTACACTTGTGCGTGTTATGGAAGCGTAACGGCATAGTTCTCATATATTTAAGTATTGGATACTTATGCAAGTGTGATAGGAGGTTGTGTTTACCGATGGAACGGAAACAGCTTCGCTCTGGATAGACCCCGCGGAATCCCATTGGTAGTATGACTATGTGTCTATGGGAATCCGCATCAGGGTAGGTGTATTTGGTCTTAACCTGAGACTTGCATCGCTAGTACTTGCGACAATCAATACGCTTTGGTTTTGGTCGTCCATGACTTTAACAGGTTATGTGTACGCCTCTTCTGGGTTTATTGAGAATCGTAGTGTATTGGGTGGGATGTCAAGATGGAAGTATCACTTCAGTCATATGAAGATGATGATCACGCAGGGATACAGAACTGGTACTCTAAATGGTTGCAACCATCGGGATAATATGACATGGTCATGATTATCCGATTAAAGAGACTAGTTGCTTGTAATCCAATATATGCTTCGTATGGGGCAGACACTATTCCAGCCCCAGGCCTTGCATGTGACATCCGATACTAGATCGCAATACGCAATACTACGTATACTACGCCTAACAAAGATTATATATTCCCTTAAGAATATTTCTGGAGAATTGGGTAGGCACGGTGTTTTGCTAGAAGCCAACCATGTCTCGTAAATCGGTAAAAACGTAGTACGAGGTACGTACGTGTTCGGATAGTCTGACGACCCGATTTACTATCAACATATCCAGGGATCTCTTGGGTCGCTTCCCGAAGATTCACCGATGATGTATTATTCGAGCATAATTAATCTGGTATTAATTGCGGAGAGATTTTATCTAGGATAAAATACTATTTGAAGCGAGAGAATGATTAATTTGGAATTAATAGATAAAATAATATATTTGATATATTAAACGAAATTAGATTTCGACGCGGAATTAAAATTGGATTTTAATTCGGGCAAACGAATTAATTTAGAATTAATTCGCGAGCGACGTGAATAGTAATTTTGCTTGACATAATTATTTAATTAAATTTGATTTAATTACGTCGCAATGGATAATTCGTTAATTCGGAATTAGCGAACCCGAACCCGGGATGTGTTGCGGGCCCACTCGGATTTTGAATCAAGTGGGGCCCACATGCCACATCACTTGTCACTTTGATTGATGGGTTTTGGTGAAGTTAGTGAAGACTTGTTCAACACACTTCCTAAAGTTGATGGCTTGATTGACTAATACCAAATGTTTGGTATATGATTATTAGATTTTTGAAATCAAAACTCAAGTCAACACACTCACATCTCTCTCTCACTTTCACGCCCATTTTGGAAACAAAACTCTCCCCATTTTTCTCTTCTTGGCTGTGAGCTTCAAGGAGGAAATATTGAAGATTTGTTGCAAATCTTCAAGAGCTAGCACTCAAAGGAATCATCCAAGGTGATAGGGAAACCATCCCAAAAGCTTGGAATCAAAGCATAAAGCTTGGAGCTTGGATCTTGGAGCTTGGCCGAAAACTTGGAGCAAAAAGTTTTGTATTTGACGCATCCTAAATCTGTTCAATGTAAGTATGATTCCGCCATACTTTACTTTTGTATTCATAATTTTTCCATTGCTTATTATGATCTTGGATTGTCTTAGAGACTAACATGAGTATACCATGCATTTCATGCAATGCATGCAAAATGCATCACACTAACCGTTTTTGATTGAAGCCATCATAGCGGCACATTAGGTTAGGGAAGAAGGCATATTAGCCAAATGATAAACAACAAACTCAAAAATGGCCAACAACGAGGGTTCCCGTGTAAATTGATTGGAAGCCAACATGGAAAAAATGGTTAAACAATTGCAGACCCCAGTCAATGCTATAGCCAACTTGACGGCATGTGTGGCGGAGTTTCTAACACCCCGAGGTAGATGTTTCACATTTGAGTAGCGTTTGAGGGGCGTTAGAATGCAAATTACGAGATTTGAGCATAGATTTTCGTTTTTAGCCCTTTTTCATTCCTTTTTGGGTTTTGAAAAACCAATATCACAACGATTAGGTTAGAAAATTATTTATATATAAAAGAAAGCTGAAAACCTTCAAGTGTAAAAGAAATACAAGAATTCTTCTTTGAGTTTTTATGTTGGCCATGTGTGGCTAAACTTTTGTGCTTGGTCAAAGGAAACAGAAGCGTTGGGATCAATACGATTGTGTGATCTAACTTATTTTAATTGTTTAATTTATGTTTTGAGTATAAAATGTTCTTCTATGCTTAATTTTATGATTGTGTCATTTGATTGCTAATAGGCCTACTAGTTCGTTGCAATCTATTGGTAGGTTAGATATTAAATCCGTAATTGTTTGATTCATCTAACTTAAGAAACAACCGAGGTTTAATGATTTACTGCATCACAAACTATTAAACTTTAGGAAAAACACACGACTAAATTAAATATAACGCTTGTGTATGTGTTGTTTAGCTTCATCGATCTCTCTAGTTCTTAAGTCGGCCACTAGATTAAACCTTAGCGCTTTTCTTGGGTTGTTTAGTAGTTAGGGTTAATTAGATCGCTTGTTTTCTAATTAACTACGACTTAGGAGAGATAGGAAAAGAATTCCAACGGTGAATATTCAAATTATGAATTGATATATTTTTACATTAACGATCAGTTGTAAAACTCTAATGGTGGATGTTGACTTGGACCAATGAGTTTTCTCTTCTTAATTGACTTTAATACTTTAATTTGAATTTTTCTTTAGATATGTTTATTAAAATTATTTACGTTAAGTTACAAACCTCATTCCCTTTTATTCATGTAGCATAAATTAGACTACATACTTAATGTGGTCACGATTCTTACTTACACCACTACATATATTTTACAAGTTTAGGTTTTATGTTTGGTTACCTATAACAGCAAATCAAATTTTAGCGCCGTTGCTGAGGAGGTTTTTCTAGTTGATTTTTGTGCTTCTTGTGACTCTTATTTCATTCTTATCCTTCTAAAAAAAATAAAAAAATTCAGATTTCGGCAAATTTTATTTACATTACCTTAGCATAGAATTTTTACATAATTTTCATTACTCTAATATTTTCCTTGTTTTATTTTTCACATTTTATTAAAATTTCATTGATTGTTTATGACTGTAACTCGATCTTCTAATCAAGACAATTTGCAATGTGACCTAAAATTAGAGAAAACTTTGTGCAGGTTAAGGAAGGAAGCTCGGAGAAATTATGAAGAGAACGATACAATTCCTTAATTTGTATTTGCTAGTGATTTCAATATAAAAGAAGTCATGGCTGCAAATCAAACTTTGAAAGAACTTTCTGCCCTAGATTTTAATCAACAACCCTTATACATAACATTCCCTAATTTAGATGCTAATATTGCTTTTGAATTGAAATCTAGACTAATACATCTTTAGCCCGCTTTTCATGGCCTGACAGGTGAAGGTCTTCACAAGCACCTGAAGAAGTTTCATATGGCATGTACGAGTATGAAACCTACATGGGTGACTGAAGATCAAATAAAATTAAGAGCCTTTACATTTTCTTTCAAATATCCAACTAAATATGGGCTCTAATATCTACCATCTGAAAGTATTACCACATGGAACGAGATAAAAATGGTGTTTTTTGAAAAATATTTCCCATCTTCAAGGGTGCCCAATATTCGAAATGACATTTGTGATCTAAGGCAGTGTTGGGATTTCTAGGTCAAACCAAGATCAAATTAAGCATATGAAACATGTGAATACATCAAAGTAAGATGGCGGAAATACTCACTTTGATCGGCTTTGCGATGCGATGAACACAAAAAAAAATTTGCTCCTTGAGACTCTCGGCCAAACCCCTTGTTTGTGCTCCAAGCTCCTCTTTGTGTGGATCTTCAAGCACCAAGCTTGGGTGTAGATTCCATGCTCGTAGATGGGTTTCCCTATCACCTTTGAATGACTCATTGGATGTGCTAGCATCTTTGATTTTGAAGCAAAATCAAGAAGAAATGAGCCATAGGCTCACGGCAACAATGAGATAAAAGGAAGAAGGCCATTCGGCCAAGGTGAGAAATAGAGAGAGAAGAATGATTGAATGTATTTTCATTTTCCAAAATGAAAGCCATATACCAAAAATAATAAAATGGTAAAAGGTCATTCAATCCATCACACAAGTGTGTTGTACAAGCAACCATCAAATCCTATAAACTTCCATCAACCAAAAAGGTGAAGTGATAGACAAGTGATGTGACTTGATGTGACGCGTGATGTGACTTGTGGGCCCCACTTGATTCAAAATCCGAGTGGGTCCACAAAATCTACCGGGCTCGGGTTCGATAATTCTGAATTAACGAATTTTCCGTTGCGACGTAATTAAATCAAATTTAATTAAATAATTATGCCTAGCAAAATTACGATTCATGTCGCTAGCGAATTAATTCTAAATTAACTCGTTTGCCCGAATTAAAATCCAATTTTAATTCCGCTTCGAAATCTAATTTCGTTTAATATATCGAATATATTAATTTATCGATTAATTCCAAATTAATCGTTCTCTCTCTTCAAATAGTATTTTATCCCAGATAAAATTTCTCTGCAATTAATCCTAGATTAATTTTCTCTCTCTACTAATTAATCCTAGATTAATTATGTTCAAGTCATACGTCATCGGTGAATCTTCGGGAAGCGACCCATGAGATCCCTGGATATGTTGGTAGTAAATCTGGTAGTCGGACTATCTGAACACGTACGTACCTAGTACTACGTTTTTACCGATTTACAAGACATGGTTGGCTTCTTGCAAAGCACCGTGCCTACCCAATTCTCCAGAAATATTCTTAAAGGAATATATAATCTATATCAGGCGTAGTATACGTAGTATTGCGTATTGCGATCCAGTATCAGATGTCACGTGCTAGGCCTGGGGCTGGAATTGTGTCTGCCACATACGAAGCATATATCGAATCTCTGGTAACTAGTCTCTATAATCGGATAAACATGACCTAGTCATATTATCCCGATAGCTGCAGCATACAAGAGTACCAGTTCCTTATCCTACGTGACCATCATCTCCATATGACTGAAGTAATACTTCCAACTTGACATCACACCCAATACACTACGATTCTCAATAAACCAAGAAGAGGCGTACACAGAACCTGTTAAAGCCCTGGACGACCAAAACAAAAGTATATTGATTGTCGTAAGTATTAGCGATGCAAGTCTCAGGTTAAGACCAAATACACCTACTCTGATTCGGACTTCCATAGACACATAGTCATACTACCAATGGAATTCTGAGGGGTCTATCCAGAGCGAAGCTGTTTCCGTACCATCGGTAAACACAACCTCATATTACACTTGCATGAGTATCCAATACCCAAATATATGAGAACTATGTCGTTATGCTCCCATAACGCGCACAAGTGCAATACTAGTCTATTCCGCATTATCGATGTCCAATCTCGATAATACTACGACTATGGATGTTTTAATGATTAAACCTTAGTGGATTAATATTGTCTCATATCTTATAATCTGGAACTAATCATATGGACTTTTATCATTTATATATCCGGTAATCCAATTACAAATGATAAAAGAGCAATTTCCTTTGTCAAATAGTTAATTTGTACAACAACACCATGTTCTATACAAATAGTGATGCTATGGGTCATAATTGTCCAACAATCTCCCACTTGGCCTATAGCCAATCACTCAAGTGCCCTACACTTGAACTATGTACTGGTCGCTCAAATTTCTGCTGAGAAACTGCTTTCGTCAGCAGATTTGCAATGTTATCATCTGATGTGATTTATTCGATCATCACATCACCACAGTGTATGATCCGACGAATCAGATGAAATATTGAAATATATACTTGGATCATTGATGAGACCGTTAATTTTTTAGCATGTGTTGAAGCCTAGCTCAGCTGCTAACAGAACTACTCCTAATCCAATTAGGATTATATAGATCCAAAGTGCTTCTATTACTGCCTCAGCTGCAGCAATATTCCGCTTTTGTTGTTTATTCGGCAACAGTATCTTGCTTGGAAAATTTCCAGCTCACTGTTCCGTAATTCAAACTATATAGTACCCTTATTACGACTTACAATCATTTTTGTCGGTTTGGAAACTTGCAGCGGTGAACCCAGTCACTTCAAGTTCTTCTTCTCCATAGCTTAAGAAAGCATCATTAGTTCATCTAAGATACTTAAGGATGTTATTAACATCAATCCAGTGACTATCACTTGGATTGGCATGATTATGACTCCATATGCTCAAAGCCTATGAGACACCAGGTCACGTACATTTTTTCAATGTACGAGTTCTCAGAGAGTGCCAAAAACTTTTAGATCTATCCCAGTAGATCCTTATTCCTAGAATAAAGGTTGTCTCTCCCAAGTATTCTACGGAGAATTTTCATGAAAGCCAAGCTTTCACCGATTGTATTATGGGAATGTCATTTCCAAGAAATGATATATCATCATTATATAGGATAATCACTTTCAGTGCGCTCCCACTAACCTTCTTTTATACACAAGAATCATTTTCGTTTTGAATTAAATCATATACCATTATGATTACATCAAAGCGCTGGTTCCAAGAACGCAATGCTTGCATCAATCCATAAATGGATCATTTTAACTTCCAAACCTTGTTTGCATGTTTGGTACGAACAAACCGTCAGGATGTTGTAAACATCCTCCAAAAGGTTTTTGTTTAAGGAAAACGATTTTGACGTTCAGCTGCCATATTTCATAAATGAAACATGCAGAATTAGCAAGCATTATCCAAATGGATTTAATCATGGCAACGAGTAAAAGGTTTCGTCGTAATCGACACAATGTTGATAATGATACCTTTTCGCTACAAGCCTAGCTTTGTACATTAGTATGTTTCCATCCATGTTTGTCTTTCTTGAAGACTAATATAGTACTAACAGGCACAATGCCTTCAAGTACATCAACCAGTGTCTAAACTTGGTTGGTATGCATGGAATCCATTTCGGACTTCATGGCACTTTGCCATAATATGGAGTCGATACCTTGTATCACTTCCTCATACGTAGCCAGTTCATATTCCTCAATAAGATTGACATCTTCATGAGGTGAGATCAGAAACCCATACCTCCCAGGTTGTTTTCTGACTCTCTCCGACTTACGCGGTTCTTGTGTATTCGAAGTTTGTGGAACAGTTTCATCCCTGATGAACTGTTTATGTTCCGTTAAGGAATCAGTGCCTTGAACAGTATTACTCTTATTTTCATCGAGTTTTACTATCCTCTCACTTACCACTGCATATAGGTATTCCTTTTAGGAAAACCGCATGGAGAGCAACAATTAAATTGTTTTTTTGTGAGTTGTATAAGCATTATACTTTGGTTACCATATGATAACCTACACTTTAGGCACTTATCCGATTTGGGTTCTAGTTTGGTATCATCCAAACATATGCCCAGCATTCCCAAATCTTCAGGAATGAGAAAACTCAGTTTCTTTCCGGTTCATATCTAATATGAAATCTGTCTAACAGATTTTTATGGAACCTTATTCAAAATAAGTATTGCACTGTTTAATGCGTATCCCTAGAAGGAAAATGGTAGCTTAGAGCGACTCATAATTAACCTTACTATGTCCAACAAGGTTCGGTTTCTCTGTTCGGACACACCGTCAAAATGAGGTGTTCCGAGAGGAGTCCTTTATGAAAGAATACTATACTCTTTCAAGTAGTCGAGAAACTTATTGCTTAAGTATTTTCCACCACGGTCTAACCATGACGGTTTTATACTTTAGCCGATCTGTCAGTCTACTTCGCGTCGAAACTCTTTGAATTTATCAATAGTTTCCGATTCGTGTTTCAAAAGAAATATATAACCATAACGCGATGCCACATCCGTAAAGGTTACGAATTATTCACATGCACCTCTAGCCTAGCTAGATATGGGCCCACTTACGTCACTATGAACAAGGGCTAACAGATCGATGGCACTTGCACTTTTACCAAGTAAAAGATATTTTAGGCATTTTGCCCAAGAAAATAGATTCGTAGACATTATTTGAATAGAATCAAATCTGTCCTAGTACCCACTCTTCAAAAGTGTAGATATACGAGTCTTGTTAATGTGTCCTAGACAACAATGCCACAAATAAGTCTCATCTGATCAAATCATTTTGAGCTATTTGTTTGTCATGTTATACGTTTGAGATTCATTTATATTCAAAATATAAGTACTGTTATTCACATCTAATGTGTGTTTATCTCGATATCATCTTTATAAAATAAAACACTTTAGTGTTCTAGAATATAAAGGTATACCCGCAACAGGTTAAACTTAGATATAGAGATAATGTTTCTAGTCAAACTAGCTACATTATAACAGTTTCCTAATTTAAGTACACACCCGAAGGGTAGTTCCTAAACTTAGGTTTCTACGGTTAAAACAACGACTCTCGTCCCATTTCCGACTCATAGGTAAATCTCAACTGAAGTCAGTATCCTGCTCATCAGCAGATTCTGCACATCAGTACATATTTATGTACCACATCTAGTATCAAAATCCAATTTTGAAACTAGTAGTGAACATGTTTATGACAAACATACTTGAAGTTGGAGCCTTGCCCCTCTCACTTCCTTCATGTCTGCCTTGTCCATACGGCAGTCACGCATCCAGTGACCCCGTTTGCCATAATTTAGGCAGACATCTTTGGATATGTCATTTGTCTTCCAAGAAGACTGTGATGATTTTGCCTTTGCCCATTTATTCACATCTTAGAAGCCTTCGGCCAAGCCTTGGCCTTCTAGGATGTCGAAGTAAGATGCGCATTGCGCTTCTTACCCTTTTGCAAACATCTGGCTTTGTCTTCTTGAGCATAGCCATTAACTCTCCAAGAGTTTTATATTGCAATTCGTACTTCTAAGGTCTAGGAATAGATCTATGAAGATCTTTAATTTCATCATCATGGTACAAGAATCTAATTCTTAATTCTGACAACAGAATTAAAGAGTCATTGCAGTATGCATAATGGATTGAGCACTAAAGTTATCATTACATGAATCTTCCAAAGATCATGTTCTACTATTTGCTCAACTCCGGGCTTAGGCCCGAGATGTTTCTCTATCAAATAAAGTAACTCCTCAGTTCCCAGGACTATCCTGAGGTTTATTCCTATTCTGAAAATTGGAGCCGTTTAAAGACATTTTCTCCTAGGATTATGTTTTAAACACTAATCTTTCAGTAATCTTGATTTCAATAGTCCAACTATCCAATCAACGATTTCGGGTACAATTAAATATAATGATTACTATAGTCTAACTATATAATCAACTATAATTTAATTGGTTAAATTCAAATATATTGATTACTATAATCCAATTATATAATCAACTACAAATTGAAGTAGTTTGAATACAGTTCAACTGTTTAATTAAAACGACGATTAAATATTAGTCCGACTAATATATTTATTAATTAATGATGAAAAATGAAATGAGCGCGTATTGGCAAGTATTTAAACGAAATTGCAAATTTAATTCTTGCCTCCCACTATTTTTCGGCGAGCCTCTAACCCTCTGTTGAGTACTCGGGAAACCTAGTTTCCTAGTGGGCTAGGATCCCGTTAAATAACACACAACCTTGACTTTGGCCAACAATCTGTATGATATTTAACTAGGTAGATCTCTAAGATCAATTGGATCTCATCCAATTCCTAGATCCAGTAGGTGGACATCCAAGTCCGAAACATATATATAATATATGCCAATATATCTGATTTATTCCCTAACCTCTTTACTCTTAATCAACTAAGCCTTGGCTTTGGCACAACAAACTTAATGATTCTAGTTAAGCGGGACCCATTGACCTTGGAAAGCTTTGTAATCACTGTCGATGTACAAGAAGTGATCTTGACTTTGGCCAACAAACCAGTGCCAATCTTTGATCTTGAGAATGAATCATTCAATGGAAGGAAAACGCTTAATATTTGTTGAGGGTTTTTCGCGTAATTGGCAACCAATTAATTATCTTTGATTAGGTCTCATCATACACCCTTAATCATGCATTCTAAAAGCATAATAAGGCGCGATAAATAAATTAATAATGATATGCGGATGGATATTTAAAACATTTTGTTCCTAGAATAAATCTCTCTCATTCCTCTCTCTCGCTAGCACAAATCTTACTTCTACCCAATTACATAACACTTCTAAAGAAACCTCATTTACATTGAGGGGAATAGGTGAGAAGAGAAATACAAAGAGTCAATAGGTAATAGGCTGGACACGCAAGTCCAATTTAATAAATTCTAAATTTATTACAACAATTTCCAAAATTGCCCTCACCCATCTAATATCCATCTGATATACATTATTCATACATCACATCCATGTATTCACACAAAGCATGTTATCAATCAATCTAAGCCAATTAATTAATATGAAATTAATTACCATTCAATGTTCAAACAACGATTTGATTTGCGCGAGTCCAACTCGTTTAAGAATAAGTACTCAAAGTACGAATTCTTGAATTATATCAAACTACAATATTAAATCCAATTTAATTTGTATTCATACTAATTCTTTATTTAATTCTAAATTAAATAATTACATTTTATTAATGAGCCTTTGCGACTTAGATTCTAAATCTAATCTTAACGGGTCTCAAAGCCCAATTAACATCAAAGTCAATTTAATTAAAGTCCAATGAGCTTTCAATTAATTTATAAGGCATGGACTTTGGCAACCAAAGCCCAATAAGGAATCACCATTTGCCAAAAATCAATTTAGGCCCATTAGGCCCAATTAAAATTTTAAAGGCCATTTAATCATATTTGGACTTTATGGAAATGGTTTTAGGTCCAATTGGATCCAACCAATTAACCTAAACCAAACTTGGCCCAACCAAGCCCATTAAGCCCAAATACAACTTTATTAGCCCAATTCCAAATTAAGCCCAATTAATTAAATTCAATATTCCAAATATCATAATTTAATCAATTAAAGTGTATTAGCCATAATTAATTAGTCAAATTAACATTTCCAAAATACCAATTACACTAATTAATCATGCTTTATTATATTCAATTCATGTCCAACACAATTGAAACAAAATCAATTCATTTCCATGCTTTTGATGTCACGACAATTGTAGGGATTTTTAAATCCGATTTCGATTTCAATCCAATTAAATCATAAATCAATTTATCCCATGTCTTTCAATTCATCCAATGATCAAAAACAAAAATCACCATGACTTTAGGGCATCCTAGTATTCGGCCAAGCCAAATTTTTTTGGGAAAAAATAATCCAATTCAATTTTCATCAAATTGATCATGCATAACTCTAAGTTATCATCATTCAAGCATACTCAAACAATCAATTTTATCAAATCATGCTCAAATCAATTTTACCCTAAATTCAATATCATGCTTAATAACCGCTCTGATACCATTGTTGGGATTTCTAGGTCAAACCAAGATCAAATTAAGCATATGAAACATGTGAATACATCAAAGTAAGATGGCGTAAATACTCACTTTGATTGGCTTTGCGATGCGATGAACACAAAAAATATTTCTGCTCCTTCAGACTAGATTAATTTTCTCTCTCTACTAATTAATCTCAGATTAATTATGTTCGAGTCCTACGTCATCGGTGAATCTTTGGGAAGCGACCCATGAGATCCCTGGATATGTTGGCAGAAAATCCGGTCGTCGGACTATCCGAACACGTACGTACCTAGTACTACGTTTTTACCGATTTACAAGACATGGTTGGCTTCTAGCAAAACACCGTGCCTACCCAATTCTCCAGAAATATTCTTAAAGGAATATATAATCTATATCAGGCATAGTATACGTAGTATTGCGATCCAGTATCCGATGTCACGTGCTAGGTCTGGGGCTGGAATTATGTCTGCCCCGTACGAAGTACATATCGGATCTCTGGTAACTAGTCTCTATAATCAGATAAACATGACCTAGTTATATTATCCCGATAGTTTCAGCATACAAGTGTTGGTTTCTAAGGCATTCCCAAGATCATATTTAAGCATAAAAACATGTGAATATAAAAGGAGATATGGCGGAATCATACTTACTTTGAACGGTTGTTGGATGTGTTGATATCAAAAATTTCTCCTTGAAGTTTTTGGCCATGGTGTCCCTTTGAAAGTTGAATCCAAGCTCAAAGCTTTGTGTTGATTCCAAGCTCAAAGGTGGGTTTCCCTAACACCTTGAATGATTCTTGAAGTGTGCTAGCAAGTGAAGAAAGAAAACAATTTTCCTTGTTCTTCAATGGAGGATCACGGTTTTGGCCATGAGAGAGAGAGAGAGTTTCTAATTTTTGTATTTTGTTTTTCCAAAAAACTTATGCCAAAATCCTTTACAACATTTGGTAATAGCTTTTCCAAAAAGAAAAATGCAAAAGGGAGGGAAAATGGCATTCAATGCCTTCAGCAACCACCATCATGAATAGTGACTGGTTGTCATTCACCAAAATATTGGGTTTCTAGGTTAATCCCAAGATCATTTAAGCATAGAAATAGAATGAAGATTCAAAGAAGAGTGGCAGAAACACACTTACATTGAACGGATTTAGATGTGATGAAGAGCAAAATGAACTCCAAGATCTATTTGCAATATTCGGCCAAGGTGGTCCTCCAAGCTCCAAGTTTTGTCTTGTGATTCCAAGCTCTTAGAATTGGTTTCCCTATCACCTTGTATGATTCTATGATGGTGCTAGCCTTTAGAAATTTTGCAACAAAATTTCTCTTCTTCCTCCTTCAACTTTCGGTCATGAGAGAAAAGAAATGGCAGAGTGTAATTTTCTTTGCAATTTACGTGAATGAGAGAGTAATTTTGAAGTGTGTTGACTTGATTTCTTTTATTTATTTGATTTCAAAAATCAAATTAAAGGTTTACCAAACTTTTGGTAATAAGTCAATCATATCACTTTAACTTGGAGTGTAAAACAAGTTAAAATCATTCTCACCAAAACCCATCACTCAAAGTGACAAGTGATGTGACTAATGATGTGACATGTGGGCCCCACTTGATTCAAAATTCGAGTGGGCCCGCAAACACTCCCGGACTCGGGTTCGCTAATTCTGAATTAACGAATTTTCTGTTGCGACGTAATTAAATCAAATTTAATAAAATAATTATGCCAAGCAAAATTACTATTCACATCGCTAGCGAATTAATTCTAAATTAATCCGTTTGCCCGAATTAAAATCTAATTTTAATTCCGCGTCGAAATCTAATTTCGTTTAATATATCGAATATATAATTTTATCTATTAATTCCAAATTAATCGTTCTCTTTCTTCAAATAGTATTTTATCCCAGATAAAATCTCTCCGTAATTAATCCCAGATTAATTATGCTCGAATCATACGTCATCGGTGAATCTTCGGGAAGCGACCCAAGAGATCCCCGGATATGTTGGCAGTAAATCCGGACGTCGGACTATCCGAACACGTACGTACCTCGTAATATGTTCTTACCGATTTACGAGACAATGTTGGCTTCTAGCAAAGCGCCATGCCTACCCAATTCTCCAGAAATATTCTTAATGGAATATATAATCTATGTCAGGCGTAGTATATGTAGTATTGCGTATTTCGATCCAGTATCGGATGTCACATGCAAGGCCTGGGGCTGGAATAGTGTTTGCCCCGTACGAAGCATATATCGGATCACTGGCAACTAGTCTCTTTATAATCAGATAATCATGACCTAGTCATATTATCCCGATGGTTGCAACCCTTTAGAGAACCAGTTATGTATCCTTGCGTGACCATCATCTCCATATGACTGAAGTGATACTTCTGTCTTGACATCACACCCAATACACTACGATTCTCAATAAACCCAGAAGAGGCGTACACAGAACCTGTTAAAGTTCTTAACGACCAAAACCAAAGCGTATTGATTGTCGCAAGTACTAGCGATGCAAGTCTCATGTTAAGACCAAATACACCTACCCTGATGCGGACTCCCATAGACACATAGTCATACTACCAATGGGATTCCGTGGGGTCTATCCAGAGCGAAGCTGTTTTCCGTACCATCGGTAAAACACAACCTCCTACCAAACTTGCATAAGTATCCAATACTTAAATGTATGAGAACTATGCTGTTACGCTTCCATAACACGCACAAGTGCGATACTAGTCTATTCTGCATTATCAATATCCAGTCTCGATAATACTACGACTAGGGATATTTAAAGATTAAACCGTCGTGGATTGATACTGTCTCATATCATCTCAATCCGGAACTAATCATAAGGACTTTCATCATTCACACATTTAAGTAATCTAATTACGAAATGATAAAATACAATTTCCTTTGCTACATAATTAATTTGTACAAAAACATAATGTCTTTTACAAATAGTGACGCTATGGGTCATAATTGTCCAACACAAAAGGTTACTTGACATACATCACTAAAGTGACATGCGATGTGACGAGCGATGTGACTTGTGGCCGCACTTGATTCAAAATCGGAGTGGCCTCGCAAACACATTCCGGGCTCGGATTCGTTAATTCTGAATTAACGAATTTTCTGTTGCGACGTAATTAAATCAAATTTAATTAAATAATAATGCCAAGTAAAATTACTATTCACGTCGCTAGTGAATTAATTCTAAATTAATTCGTTAGCCCGAATTAAAATCCAATTTTAATTCCACGTCGAAATCTAATTTCGTTTAATATATCGAATATATTACTTTAACGATTAATTCTAAATTAATCGATCTCTCTCTTCAAATAGTATTTTATCCCAGATAAAATATCTCTGTAATTAATCCCAATATTCGTCATCGGTGAATCTTCGGGAAGCGACCCATGAGATCCCTGGATATGTTGGCAGTAAATTCGGTCGTCAAACTATCCAAACACGTATGTACCTCGTACTACGTTTTTACCGATTTACGAGACATGGTTGTCTTCTAGCAAAGCACCGTGCCTACCTAATTCTCCAGAAATATTCTTAATGGAATATATAATCTATGTCAGTCGTAGTATACATAGTATTGCGTATTGCGATCCAGTATCGATGGTCACATGCAAGGCCTGGGGCTGGAATAGTTTCTGCCCCGTACGAAGCATATATCGGATTACAAGCAACTAGTTACTTTAATCGGATAATCATGACCATGTCATATTATCACGATGGTTGCAACCAATTTAGAGTACATGTTCTGTATCCCTGCGTGATCATCATCTCCATATGACTGAAGTGATACTTCCATCTTAACATCACACCCAATACACTACGATTCTCATTAAACCCGGAAGAGGCGTACACAGAACCTGTTAAAGTCCTGGACGACCAAACCAAAGCGTATTGATTGTCGCAAGTACTAGCGATGCAAGTCTCAGGTTAAGACCAAATACACCTACCCTAATGCGGATTCCCATATACACATAGTCATACTACTAATGGGATTCCGCGGGGTCTATCCAGAGCGAAGCTGTTTCCGTACCATCGGTAAACACAACCTCCTATCACACTTGCATAAGTATCCAATACTTAAATATATGAGAACTATGTCGTTACGCTTCCATAACACGCACAAGTGTAATACTAGTCTATTCCGCATTATCGATGTCCAACCTCGATAATACTACGACTAGGGATATTTAATGATTAAAACTTTATGGATTGATACTGTCTCATATCTTATAATCCGGAACTAATCATAAGGACTTTTATCATTTATATATTTAAGTAATCAAATTACAAAATGATAAAATGTAATTTCCATTGCTACATAATTAATTTGTACAAAAACCACAATGTATTTTACAAATAGTGACGCTATGGTCATAATTGTCTAACAATCTCCCACTTGGCCTATAGCCAGTCACTCAAGCATCTAATACCTGAACTATGTACATGTCGCTCAAACTTTTACTGAGAAATAGCTTTAGTCAGCAGATCCGCAATGTTGTCCTCTGATGCGACCTTCTCGATCTTCACATCACCACGATGTATGATCTCACGAATCAGATGGAAACGTCGAAGAACATGCTTGGATCGTTGATGAGACCGCGGTTCCTTAGCATGCGCTATAGCCCCGTTATTGTCACAATACAATGGAACGGGCTCAACTGCTAACGGAACTACTCCTAATCGAATTAGGAATTTACGGATCCAAACTGCCTCTTTTGCTGCTTCAGCTGCAGCAATATACTCTGCTTCTGTGGTTGAATCAGCAACAGTCTCTTGCTTGGAAGATTTCCAGCTTACTGCTCCGTTATTCAAACAAAATATGTACCCGGATTGCGACTTACAGTCGTCTTTATCAGTTTGGAAACTTGCGTCGGTTTACCCAGTTACCTCAAGTTCTCCATCTCCATAGATTAAGATATAATTTTTAGTTCGTCTAAGATACTTTAGGATATTCTTAATCGCCATCCAGTGACTATCACCTGGATCGGCCTGATAGCGACTACACATGCTCAAAGCATACGAGACATCAGGTCGCGTACATATCATGACATACATGATCGATCCGACTATCGAGGTGAACAGAATCCGACTCATGTTATCTCTCTCATCTTAAGTTTTAGGACACATGTTCTTAGATAGAGTGACACCATGTGACACTGGCAACAATCCCCTCTTGGACTGATCCATGTTGAATCTCTTCAACACTTTGTCAATGTACGTGCTCTGGGAGAGTCCAAGCAGTTTTCTAGATCTATCCCGGTAGATCTTTATTCCTAGAATAAAGGCTGCTTCTCTCAGATCCTTCATAGAGAATTTTAATGAAAGCCAAGATTTCACACCGATGTTAACATGGGAATGTCATTGCCAATAAGCATACATCATCAATGTAAAGGACAATGAATGTCAGTGCACTCCCTAACCTTCTTATACAACAAGGATCATCCTCGTTTTGAACGAAATCATATTCTTTTATGATCTCATCAAAACAGTGGTTCCAAGAATGCGATGCTTGCTTCAATCCATAAATGGATCGATTTAACTTAACAAACCTTGTTTGCAAGTCTTGGTACGACAAAACCGTCAGGCTGTTGCATATAAACATCCTCCAAAAGGTTTCCGTTAAGGAAAGCGGTTTTGACGTCCATCTGCCATATCTCATAGTCAAAATATGCAGCAATAGCAAGCATTATCCGAATGGATTTAATCATGGCAATGGGTGAAAAAGTTCTGTCGTAATCGACACCATGTCGTTGACGATACCCTTTCGCTACAAGCCTAGCTTTGTACGTTTGTATGTTGCCATCCATGTCGGTCCTCCTCTTGAAGACCCACTTGCAACCAATAGGCTTTACGCCTTCTGGTGCATCAACCAGTGTCCAAACTTGGTTGGTGTACATGGAATCCATTTCGAAATTCATGGCTTCTTACCATAAACCGGAGTTGATACCTTGTATCGCTTCCTCATACGTAGCAGGCTCGTCTTCCTCAATAAGATTAATATCCACATGAGGTGAGATCAGAAACCTATACCTCTCAGGTTGTGTTTCTGACTCTCTCCGGCCTACGCGGTCCTTGTGTATTCGAAGATTGTGGTACAGTCCCATCCCTGATGGAATGTTCATGTTCCGTTATGGATTTTATGCCAGGAACAGTATTACTCCGATTTTCATCGAGTTCTATATTCCTCCCACTTATCACTGTATTTAGGAATTCCTTCTCAAGGAAAACCGCATGTAGAGTAACAAATACTTTGTTCTCTTGTGGGTGGATAAAAGTAATATCCTTTGGTTTCCCTAGGATATCCTACAAATAGGCATTTATCCGATTTGGGTTCTAGTTTGGTACCTCCAAACGTTTGACGTACTAGGCCCAAACCCCAAATCTTCAGGAATGAGAAACCCGGTTTCTTTCCTATCCATATTTCATACGGAGTCTGTTGAACAGACTTTGACGGAACCTTATTCAAAATAAGTATTGCACTGTTCAATGCATATCCCCAGAAGGAAATAGGTAGCTCTGTGCGACTCATCATAGACCTCACCATGTCTAACAAAGTTCGATTTCTCCGTTCGGACACACCGTTTAATTACGGTGTTCCGGGAGGAGTCCACTGTGAAAGAATACCATATTCTTTCAAGTAATCAAGAAACTCATTGCTCAAGTATTCGCCACCACGGTCCGACCGTAATGTCTAATACTTT